>SNQJ01S0041786.1:46852-62088 GCA_010110895.2 Picea sitchensis
CCCAAGTCCTCTTTCTCCTTTGTGTATCTTTGGATTTCATCTATCAGACCAGCTTATACATTGGTGATATTGGTCCATTGTCATTTGTTTTTTCTTTTTTATTTTTATTTCTATGCTCATAGTTTCATTTAGTTTTTGTTTAAATTCTTGTTAATAGCTTAGTTGTTTTCTTTCTAACCTTTTACCATACAGCTGTCATGACTAGCAGAGCCCAACTAGGCATGTAAGCACTCGCTTTTTGCTCACACAGTGACGAAAAGAGTGCAAACATTGGGTATTAAAGACTCTGAACGAAATTTGGTTATGAAATACCATGGGGCTCTACACAGATACATCCAAACTGAAATGGATTTTCTAGATATCTCATCACTTGGTACTTCTTATCGATATGCTATTAAAATCGAACAGAAATTTAAGCACTAGAAAAAATGGGAGTTCGGGTTTGCAAACCCGCAACAACCAGAATATGACAAAGATGGACCTAACAAATAGTCTCCTAAAAACTAGTCGATGCCACAGGAAAAGAAGGGTCAGGGGAAGACAAAGAAGGACACCAGAAAATGGTGCAATTTCCACAAAATCCCTTAGCACAACACCAATCAATGTCACTCAAAACAGTCAGTAGTGGCCGAGATCAAAGAGAAGGAGCCGAACCCTGATTCAGAATCTGATTCTGAAAATATTGGTAAAGGATAGATCATTGATGCAGACCCCACTTCTATTGTTGGGACCACATTAATTCAACCAGAAGAACCAACATATACTGAAGAGGGGGAGTGCCTTTTTCATTCACAAATGTGGGTGAAGGGGACCCCACTGCATTTTATTGTTGATAGTGGAAGCCAGAAGAACCTCATCTCAACAAAGGTCGTCAAATAGGTGGGATTGTCGACAACACCACACCCACAACCATACAACATCGGGTGGCTTTACCAAGGATGAGATCTTCGTATCAGGCGGTAGTGTCATTTGGCATATGACATCCAACCATTAAAGGATGAGGTATTATGTGATGTTTCTCCATTGGATATTTGTGATGTTCTCTTGGTCCAACCACATATGTTCCACCTAAAAAGTGTCGCAAGGTAGTATCTCATACTACAAAATTCAGCTTCTTCATAATCTGTTCAAAAGGTGAACAAAAGGATATTGCAACCACTACAGCCTCGGCCCAAGCACTTTCTATCCAACAGAAGTGGGTAGAAAAAATTGTGGTAAAGTGTAAATATTCCTTATGCACAAAATAATCTCATATATACAAATTGGTTAAAAAGGTCCAACCCTTCCAGTCACATGCTCGTGATAGCCTTCCACAAACTGAGCAACAAGACGTCTCTAGTAAGGCAAGCAACTCACCAAGATTTAGATTCAACAAACACTTTTTCCTCTCCCCCGGGCACTTAATGAAATGGATAAAATTGCTTCCTAAGGAGGGAGGATTGATCCAGGTCGATATCGGTGGCCAACCACCTTTTCCAACTGGCTAAAAAACAGTTTTTTGGCAATTTACTATTTTTAGTAGTTTTTAACTTCTGGGGCCATTTTGAGGGACTAAATGAAGGTTTTTCTAGATCGAGCTTCTCAATAATAGCCTAATGAATGATTGATCCTGCAAAATAAATTTCCTCGATGATACCTTTCCAATGGGCTATCATATGCCTAAAATGGAGATAGTATTCAAAAGTTACGACCTCAGGAAGTTGATGTACTAACATACCCAAATGGGGCCCACATAACTTTCGGCGCTTGATATCCTAGGGTTAGGTTTTTGAATGTCTAGGATTTTTGGAATTCCTATTTATTATAAAAAGGCCTTCAGAGGCCCATTGTAATCATCTTCTTGTGAATGCGAGTAGCCGTCACATCTCTTATCATAGATAAGATGCCACCATTCTAGTGAGTCTTTCGCTCTGTATTTTTATATTCTCTATACATTTTTTTAATTAATAGAATAAGTGTATTACTATATATCTGTGTTTATGGTTTCATCTCTGATATATTTCTATTATATTATAGGATATCTTCAATATCTCTGTGCATTTATTTATTATATCTCTGCTCTCATTTCATGCCAAAAATAAATCTGGACCAGTGGTATCAGAACAGGCTACTCTTGATCATTTTTTTTAGTGCATGTCCCCGACGAGGTCCAAGTATATCAATTTGGGTCTCGATCTTTTCTCTCTTGAGGAAAATATCTCTTGCACACCCAAGAAACCCTCAATGGAGGAAGAAATAAAAATGATGAATAAAACGATCCTATCATTTTGTTGCTTGAGAAAGATCTCACGCAACAAAGGGATGAAATGATGGAGAATTATTCCCACATCCTTCAACGCCCTCTGATAGAAACAGACACATATTCATCAAGCAACCACTTTGGAAGAACCTTTCCTGTCAATGTACAAGTTAATTTTGATATTCATGTATTTGAAGGACAGATAGATGCAGAATCCCTAGACAAATGGTTAAATATGATAGAAGGGTATTTCTCTGTTCACTATTTTTCCGACTGATAAACGATCACCTTCTCACTCCTTAAATCTCTCCCTCATGTCAACAATTGGTGGGAAACTTACTGGTAGAAAACTTCCACAGAGGAGTCTGGAATATATGGGGCCAAGCCCACTTGCAATTTTTTTGTGGACGCGATAAAGGAATAGTATTACCCTGTTGGAAACTATGAGGACCAATACATGAGATGGACCACACTATGGAAAGAGAGGGGACAAGAAGTTCCAGAGTTCACCAATACCTTCCATAACTTGCACACCAAGCTGGGTATCAAAGACTCCGAATGACATTTGGTTTTGAAATACCATGGGGCTCTACACAGATACATCAAAACTTAAATGGATTTTATGCACATCTCATCACTTGGTGATACTTATCGATATGCTATTGAAAACAAGAATAAATTTAAGCACGAGAACAAATGGGAGTTTAAGTCTGCAAATCTGCAACAATGAAAGTATGAAAAATACGGCCCTAACAAATAGTCTCCCGAAAACTAGTCCAAGCCATAGGAAATGAAGGGTCACAGGAAGACAAACAAGCACGGTGGAAAATGGTGTGATTTCCACAAAATACCTTGGCACAACACCAATGAATGTTGCTCAAAACAGTCAATGGTGGACGAGATCAAAGACAAGGAGCCGAATCATGATTCAAAATTTGATTATGAAAATACTGGTAAAGGAATGATCATTGACAGAGACCCCAATGCTATTGTCATGACCATAACAATTCAACCAAAAGAACCAACAGATCCTAAAGAAAGGGAGAACCTTTTTCATTCACAAATGTGGGTGAAGGGGACCCCATTGAATTTTATTGTTGATAGAAAAAGAAAGAAGAACCTCATCTTAGCAGAGGTCGTCAAACAGTTGGGATTGTTGACAATGTTGAAAAAATTCTTAACTTTTTTATCCTTAAGGCCTAAATTTTCTTTTTTTGGGTTTCAGCTTTTCACAAAACATGATTTTTGTTACCAATCCCAAACACATGGCACCCTTTTCTCAAAGAATTTAATTATTTGGATAATAAAAGGCAAAGAGGCTTAAAAGAATTATAAGAAATCCCGATGCCTTTTCTATGAAATCATTTTAATCATGATAAGTTTTAAAACTAACGGATTTGAGGTTAAGCTTGAAGAATTTTCAGGATTCGGGGTTTGTTGAAAACATATTTTTTGATACAAATCAAATTGCGAAATCTTGATCCCCGATTTCTCGAAACGTTGAAGTCTTATTTAAAACAAGGATTAATTAATTCTCTAATGTGAAAGGTTAAGGGTTAAGATAATCATGTTGTAATTTCGGGATTCACGGGCAGTGATAACACATCTCCTGTCATCATGATTCCTGAAATCCCAAATCACGAAACCCCGATGATAGTTCGTATTAAATCAAACTAATTCTATTTTGGCCTTAATTGTGATTAGTTAGTTAATTAAGATGAGTTTAAGTCCTGTCTTTAAAAAAACCCGTCGCGATTTCGCGATTTTGGAGATCGGATTTCATCGATGACATACTTCTCGACATTATGATCCCCAGAATCCCGAAAACATTTAATCTCAATTAATTACTTCACTAAAACATTTTAAGTCTTAATTAACATGTTGCGATTTCGCAATTTCGGAGATTGGATTTCATCGATAACATACTTTTCGACATCATGATTTCCGAAATCTCGAAAAACAAAGTTTTTAGTCTTAATCTATGATTAGCACTAATTAACCTTTTTCCAAAATAGGATTAATGATAATCATTCTTTCTAAGTTTTCGTTCATGTTTCTCTTTCCGATTAAGTAAAGTGTCCCGATTTTTCTCTAAAAATCCGAAGGCGCCTAAATACGGACATTAAATGCGTGTCTCAGAAATATATCCTCTGCATTAAATGCCTTGAATTCTTGATAGTTGTGTCAATGCCGTCACTTTTAAAAGTATTCAAAGTGATCATTTTAATGTCTGTGTTTTTATTTCATCAAGTGCAAGAAACACTTAGTTGAGCTCGTTCATTCATTTTTTGTAACAGGTTTTCAATTTAACGTAAATTCATGGCACCGAAAAGGCACCGAAGAAGAGCGAAGATACACAGGAAGGAGATATCATCTCCGACACCACACCACATGCTATAGACTCCATTAAATCTTGGACTCAAATCTCTGAATTTCTGGAATATGAACTCCAGAATGCTCATCCTGATTCTGAGAATCATTGTCGGGACATAGCTAAGTCAAAGTTTCATAATATCGATGCGCGCCCGCGGCTCGTGGCATACAATGATATGATCAGTTGGGCCTTGGAAAAGGTCGATATCTTGACGAGGATAATCTTAAACGATCAAGGAGTTATCATCGGCTCATTCAGGCCAGAACACATAGAAGTAATGTATAAACTTTCACCAAATCCTAAACATACTTTTAATGCTGAATTTTTAGCAGAGTTTTAGAGGAAATAATGCATTGAGGCAGATCAGACATATCCTGATATGATTAGAGAATGGGCTAGGTGTCAAACAAAGTTTAGATCTAATGCCCATGGGATTTACACTAAAGCATCCTTGAATGAATACATGGTATATGTAGATATTATGCTATGTAGACTTTTCGAGAGAAAAAATCCCTACCATTTTCATGCAGATTGGGTGCCCTTTTTAGAAGAAGCTTCAAAAGGGAATGCTTTTAACTGGCATAAGATTTTTTCAGATAACCTAACACAGGAAATATCAAACTACAAAGCATCAAAATCAAAGGGACAACCAACAGCCTTTTACATGTCAGCATACATTATGGATGCAATCTGTTATGTGACTCATTTTCCCTTAATGAATTGGAGTTGGAACATTTCTTGTCCAGAACCCATTCATAAATATCACTCGGCCCTTTGGGAAGAAAATTCTAAGGATTCATTTTATGAGGTTTGTCATTTTATTATAATTCCGATCCATAAAATATTTTTTGGATGTGAACCCCCTTGCATTTCTAATGCAATCATAGAAAATCTTAAATCAGTTTTTGAATAGTTTATTGAGGAGAATTTTTCCTACATTAGGGTTTACGGTTGTTCCATTCCCCCTCATGCACTCCCTAAATTCCTACCAGATAGATTGGTGTGCAGGGAGGTAGCCCATCAGATAGTAAAGGGCGACATTGGATTAGAACTAAAAGAAACTCAAAAGAAGTCATGGCCAACTTTCCCTGTACATATTAGGAAATTTTCTTTATTAAATCTAGGCCATTCTAAGGTAGAGGCTAAATCATTAGAAGAAGTGAAATTAGTAGATATTGAGCACAGAAAGTATGACCCCTACCAAATAATAAGCAGGCATTTTATACATTGTAATCTAAAGGCCTATGAACATGAAACAATTATCTATGATGATGTATTCAAGGATGTTAAATCCTATGAAGAAGTACTAAACAGAGTATAGGCCATGCCACCTGCCTCACAAACTAGATTCACGTCATTCCAGGGCCATAGGCGAAGTTTCCTACCCAAGAGTTTATAGGGTGAAGTTTCGACCACACCTCCAGAGTAGGAATGGCCTCCCCTAGGGTTTGAAAAAAATACACAGGACAAAGAAAATCCCAAAGGCAATATGAAGGATACTGAGATACCTTCCCAAGACATAGAGGGTTCCCAAACAAAAGAATCAGAGACAAGGAAGGGAAAAGAGTTGGAAACACCCCTAGAAATCCCTAAGGATGTTCCAAAAAGGACAGGAGGAACAACATCAACAGAGCTTGGAAGTCCCATCACTTCCTTAACCCCATTGCAGTCAACTTATGGAACCCCCCACGAAGGATCTTTGTATGTCAGTGATCTAGAGACAATTTCAAGGGATGAGATCCCTCCATCAGATTATTTTTCCAGTAAAAAGAGAAGAGCAATGTTGAAACAAGAAATTCATCCGAGAGGAGAGAGGGTTAAAAAACATAGGGTCATTATAGATGGAAAGAAGCTGAAAGATGGAGAATTTTCTACAGAGTTAGCAGGTACGATGGGTGCTATAACATAAAAAAACATATATTCTGTTGGCAGTTTAACAACCATGCTCGAACTAAAATACCAAACAATAACTCAGCTACAAGACAAATTGAAAGAAACTGAGAGAAATATCAGTTGGGGAATACAAATGGGTCTAGAACAAGCTAGACGAAAAGATATTCAAGAAATTCAGAAAATGAAAACAGACTTATGTTGATGGGCGAAATCGACCATCCATCAACTAAGAGAGTGGAACCGGTCCGGGGTTGTCTAATAACCCAAGCCGTTTGGAATGAACCACCCTGGCGGGTTTAGCGGCTCCGTTAGCCGATCCAAGGTCCTAAAAGAAAAAAATAAAACTAATCTAAACTAACTAATCTAACTAAAACTATATAAAACAAACTAAACTAACTAATAAATAAAACTAACTAATAAACTAATCTAATTAAAACTAACTACTAAACAAACTAAACTAAAACTAAAATAAACTAAACTACTCTAACTATTCTATATATAATCTACTAATTACTATCATACTAACTCTAACTAACTATCTAACTACTAATTGCAATATAACTTATTCACAAAATATACAATATTGACAATTTACAGATTTAAATAAAACCTGCAAAACTCATTAATATTCTTCCCTAAGACAACAAAAGATATTTTTATTTCTTTTATAATTTTATTAGCAGAAATAAAATAGGAAAAATAACTAAACTAAATGATTAATCTAAACTACAAATATATCTAATCAAATCAACGAAAATAATTGCAAACTCACCTGGATAAATGCTCCAGATTTGCCCTGTGTGTGATGACTGTGCTAGCAGATCGGAGGAAGGAAACTCGCACCGAATAATCTAGAAGATTCTCGTAAATGATAGTTGTGATGCTCTTTAAGTTTGTTTACAGGACAAACAAGACATAAAAATCATAACAATTATATGATTTATAAATCTCTTCAATTAGGTAAACTTGTTATGCAAAAACTTATACTTAATAATTCAATTGATGAAGAAGAGAAATCTGTCATTCAGAAACTGAATCAAGTAATTGTTGTGTTTTTAAATACTAGAAGAAATCAGATATGGATCAAATTAATTAAATCATATCACTTTGCAAGAGACTAAGATAGCTAAAGTAGTCATTAATCAAATGCAAATTGATAACATGAACATGAAACAAAAGACTGATATTATGAAAAGCGAAAGCTGTACCAGAACATCAACTTCTGTCTCAGTCTGTATTAGATATCCATAATCCTGGTTCTCCCACAAGCGAGGATGATCCTTATTACAAATAATAGTAAGTATTTAAAGGTTTTCCACAGGGTAAAACCTCCCTGTGGAAGTTATAAAATTGTTTACATAAATCTGGGAAGATATCCCAAAGTTGTCCTAACTAGGAAATTAAAATAAAACTAAAATATTCAAATATCCTCTAGACTGTCCATCAAATCCCATGCAATTCGAATTCACCTGAAAAGGACCAAAAATGAACAAATTAGAAGGATCTTTTATTAATAAATGATAGAAAATTTAATTATGTAGACTAGCTACAGAATCCTCTGATTCTGTAGCTAGTCTAAAATAAGATACAGAATCAGAATTGAAATTAATTGAAAATCTTTTAAGGAGATTAAATTCAATTATCATCCAATAGCCATTCGAAAACGATTTATTCAATTGGAGCTTGATATACCATTTGAAATCAAAACTGAATCATAAAATCATTCAACAGAGATAGGTGTACCCTGTTCGTTTAATCACCACAGAATCGGGTCTAAAAGAATCATAATCAAACAATTGAGTAACCGTTTGATATCCAATGCAATCAATACCAAAACAAATCTTATGTGTTTGTTATGTCGTTTTACCAACAGGGAATATGATCAAATCGAACAGGATCGTTTACAATTCGTTATGGTTGTAATGACATAGCAAATGATTTATACCATAAACAGATGAAACCAATACTGGCACGTAACTGTCCACAAACAAAAACATAACAAGGTATACAAGATATCTAATCATTTTTTTTTGCAAACTGATTGACCTTGAACAAAATCATTTTATCCAAATGAATCGTAACCAGACTTGGTAAAAATAACATAGTCACTCAATTCATTTCAAAACCAATCAAATCCAACAGTTGTGAAATCGATTATAATCAAAACAAATGGCAAGCAACTATTACGCTGCCTTGTCAATGGGAAATATGAATTCGACAAGATCATTTTCCAATTGTTGTGACTGTGTTGGTATAACAAACGATTCATGACATGAATAGATCAATTCAAACTAGCATGAAAATTAATTCAAATAAAATCATAACAGGCTCGAATGATTGGCAATAGAATTCGTAATTAGTTACTGCAAATTGGGCAAACAAGGTCAATTAACTTCGATCGAAACCATTCATTGGATAATGAATTATAACCAGGTTTGACCGATTCATTTTGTAACTTGAATAGAGTAGCAATTACAGTCGGAATCCAATTCATCAAATAATAGAACTAACAGTAATCCAATCAAACGAATCAATCGGTTGGGCTTTAGCATAGTTGTTACTAATCGAATCCATTCCATGATTCGGGTGCTCCTACATAGACTTAAATGAGCATAACAAAGTAGTTCATTCCACATTAAAATCTAACAGAGTTGCTTTTCCAATTTAGAAAATCATAGGACACAACGTGTTGAAAATTCGCAACAACCGAAATCTTTGAAATCGTTTGCCAATAAAATCATATGATTCATAACAAAATCAAAACCAAACATGATTGTGTCCCAAACTGAGCATGAAAAATTCCTTTTCAAATCGGATACAAACCAATCCAGTCGAAGACAAACTATTAATTTTGTTAACTTAATAATGCAAACCAATTAATCAAATTCAAACGAAAATCACTCAAATCCAATCAAAATCTATCGATTGCTATACTGGGAATGATCAAATCGTACATCGAATCGAAATTTCTTTTTTTATTCAAAGAAAAACTATATATAGAATGCACACATTATAATAGATCCGTTCAAGATGTAAACAAATCTATTCAAAACAGAATTCAAATGGTTATATTAACCTACATTATTTACAAAAACAAATGATATCAAATTTTCATACCTGTACAGTGACGAGACGGCTTGATCAAGTCAGTTTAGAGTTGACCATGGTTGTGGTTGATTCAACGTTTTTGAAAAGGATCGAGCCTGTTGTCTTCTGCTTCTTATCTGCTGCTTGGAGCTTGGCTCTTTGACTGGTTAGCACTGCAATTCTATCTTCTAGTGATTGAATATTCGATTGGAGTATAGGAACATCAATGTAATATTGTTCTAACCATGAATTGCATTGGTCACAGGGTGACTGTCTGAGTTTAGAAAGAGCAGGCGAGGGTTTGGCCAAATGACCAAGGGTTTCACGAGGCAATTTAATACCCAGGTAGTTAGGGTCGTTCTTTAGGCAGGGGGGAAGGTTCAACACAAAATCATAAGGGGGATCAAGACATAAACCATACCAGTAGGGGTACTCGCTGGCCAGAAAATGCTCAATATCAGAATCAGAATCCTCACTTAGGGTGATAGGGTTGGACTCGACAGAGGGTTTTACTTTTTTTCTAGCCATTCTTGAAATGAGCCGGGCATTCCTTTTCCCTTTGGAATTAGTAGTAAGTTTTGCCTTGGGATTTTTGCTCATAGGATTTTTAATGGCCTCTGCACTCTTAGTTACAGTGTCGGGTAAGTCAACACCAGGGTCGACCGAGGGTTTAGGCAGTAGGAGATGTAAGGGTACAGGTGGTTCGGCCTCAATTTCAATTACCACAGGTTTATCAACCTGTATAGGGTCAATGTCCTCAAATCCATTACGGGCGATGAAAGCCCTCCAAATATCACCATGCAAACCCAAATGATAAACAACGATGAGCTTAATAAGCCCATGGTGGAACAGGTTGTTGTTAGCCTTCTGCCTCTTAAACTTTTTTGACATTTTATACAGGCTCCAATGAAAGTAGAAAGGCATGTTTAAAGGATACCCTATAAAAATCATCAGCAGACGCAAGTGGTAGAGGAACACAAGTCTGTATCGAACTTCACAGATCACGAAGTGATTGACTAGCATTAATAAGTCTTGCCATCGTGGTTTGAGCATAGATATGGGCATACCTCTGTCACAAGAGGTGACTTTGCTTGATAGAAACAACAATGTCCATGGCACTTCCTCGACCTTTCAATTCTTAAACCAACGTTGTCCCGAGGTAGGTAACCCCGTAGCCGAGATGATAAATTGTTTATTGATCTCTAACTGTATGTTGCCCACCTTGGCTCGACAACCATCGAAAGTCATGGAAAACTGTCGTGCTACACAAAGGTTAAAACCCTCAAATCGTTTCACGAAGGTAAGCCATTCGTTGTCCTCCAAATCTTGGCGGGCATTGTCAAACATTAACAGGGCTTGGTTGCCATTGGGCTCGACTCGCACGACTGGTGCCATGGAGCTGAACACATGGTAAGGGAAAGGTTTGGATTCACCAACACACACAGGAGCAGAGCTACCCGAGCTAACAGAAATGAATGAGAAAAATGGGAAGGCATAAATGAAATCATGCGAAGTTGGTGGAGTTTGCCATGCAAAATATTGATTATCCAAGTACAACCACCGATTTACATAGTTGTTCACTCCATAATAGTAGTCCAACCATCAAGTCATGTGCCCAACTAATGAAATCAAATGTGTATACCAATGCGCGCAAACGTTATGCCATAGTGTTTAAACACCCGACTTATAAATCAAGACCAAAATAAACTATGCGCCAATGTATCAATTCATATAATCAATCGTTTATCCAAGGTGCCAAACAATATTCATATAGTCAACAAGCCAAAAGTTATGAAAATATTAACATAAGGATTATATCATATATATATATATATAAATTAATCATAACCCCTATGCACTTTCATAGAATCAATGATCAGGCAAGTCATATAAAGTGAAAATCCAAATATTAATGCATTGCAAACTCGATGAAACCTAGTCATATAATCAATATAAGAATGTCCAATGAGTATAGTTCGAAAGTTCTTCCAACTACATAATGATAAACAAATGGTAAGCACAGTAGGCATATCGATAAAAAGATCATGACAGTTCAGATAGTGATCGAAATGTGACTTTGAAAGTTTCATTTTTCACGCTTACAGTCGTGAAAACAAAACGAAAATAAGTGTGTAAATGTCGCAAGAAATGAAAATGTCGTTTATTTGAAAATTGCGACAAAAACTTGATGTTTGCAAAACATAGGTGTAGGCATCTTATAGGATCATAAAAAAAAGGTGAATTGGCTGCCAACAATGGCGACACACTAGTAGAAGCAGTTATCTCTGCAAAAGGTACTAATTCAGATTAAGACAACAAAGATAATTTCAACTCAAAAATAACAACCAGAAAATCGTACAAACATCATCATTAATCAATTTTTCCAGCAGTGTTTCAAAAGATGAAAACTAATAACGGTCTTAAGATCAGGAAGTCATGATATTAAAGATAAAATATCCAATACTATTGGCATAGACACTTCTGCCAGCAGGTGTCCATAGCCTCGACAGGGTTGCCATTTAACCCACTCTGACATCCATATCCTGCCAAGAAGTTCTGGATCAAAATAAAGGACATTAAAGAGGTTTCTTTTCTTTTACAAATTTTCATATATCTGACATTGCTTCGCTGCCAGCAGGCCTATTCAGTACCCCAATGAATTTTTCTTGGTGCCATGCATGCATTTACCCACTGCCAGAAGACCTGTTCAGTATCCCGGTGGGTTTACAAGCACTTCTCACAACTCTTATTCATAATTTTTTTTTTTTATAGATGTATATTTGAGCGGGGTGACACTGAAAATCTTTAACATATTTTTTAGACCTCATTGGATTTTTTTAGAACCGTCCTTTATTTAGCTCCAGAGATGTTTTATTTACAAAAAAAACTTCCTAAGACAGGGATATATCTTCTGAGTCATTCCTTTACGGAAAAGGGACAACGTAAAAAGATAATAGATGATCATGACAAACTTTGCTCAGAGATTGAAATCAGTCAACTTCTTTTAAAGCACAAAATTTTCCAACACAGATATCAATTTCATCAACATATCATTGATGTTTGTACAAATTTTCAGAAGTTATTTTAGCGAAGAAATTTTCTATCGTCTTTGTCTGAATAGCTCAGTGTATAGGTATGTGTATTTTTCAAAAAACACAAACTGATAAATTCAAATCAAAAGAGAAAGAGAAAGCAAACAAAAATACAAACAAAATATATATATACATAATATACAAGGGTAGTTATCACGCAAAGTATCTTTTCAGGGCTAGGCCATTCACCGGATAGGTGTCAAGCTGCCCTTCAAGATTCTGCAATCGAAAGGAACTAGGACCCAACTTTTCAGCAATTAAAAATGGCCCAAGCCATAAGTTTTGAAATTTTGTGTGCTCACCCTTTCCTTCATGTGGTTTGTCCCATTTTAAGATGAGATCGCCTACTTCAAAATTCCTATCAGAAGCAGAATTAGAATCGAACCAGCTTTTAACCAATTTTTGATGTTGATCTAACTTACGCTTAGCTTGGGCTCTAACCTCTTCCAACTTCATCAAAGCATTAATTCGATTTTCTAAAGGGGGACAATCTTCTTCTTGGACTTTTTGTGACAACTGAAGCAAAGGAAGAAGAATGTGAGGTGGCAGAATTGCTTCTCTGCCATAAACGAGAAAAAAGGGGGAGTTACCTATAGCAGCTTTTGGCGTTACCCTATCAGCCCGCAGTGCGTTCAGCAGTGCATTGTGCAAATTCTTGTGATTTTCAACCACCGTTCTCTTGATAATTTTAATCAAGTTCTTGTTTGTTGATTCTGCTAATCCGTTGCCTTGGGGGTAGTAACTAGCAAAGTACTTCATCTTAATTCCTTTCTCCAAAGTGAACTCGCTCATCTCAAGAGAAGAAAAGTATGAAGCATTGTCAAACACTAGACAATCAGGGATGTCGAAACGAGTGATAATATTCTAGTTTAGAAAAGAGATTACCTGACTGGTGTTAACAGTTCTTAGCACAACAGCTTCAGACCATCGAGTAAAGTAATCTGTGGCTGTCACAATATACTTGTGATGTTGCGAGGACGGAGGGTTAACTGGACCTATGATGTCAAGGCCCCATTGCTGGAAAGGAGAATCTACTGAAACGGGTTGCAAGGGAAAGGCTGGTTTTTGCAACCGCCCTGATGCTTTCTGACAGATGATACATTTATGACACAAGGCATGGGCGTCCCTAAAAAGCATGGGCCAGTAGTAACCAGCTCTTAAATCCTTATGAGCAGTGGTTTCGCCACTGAAGTGACTACTAGCATCTCTTGCATGCAACTCTAGCAAGACATTTTTTTCTTCGTCTTTCTCAAGACAGTGCATCAGTACACCGTCAAAATTCTGACGAAACAGTACACCGTTAACCAAATGAAAGGAGGCAGACTTCAGCCTCAATGCTCTTCTCTTGGCGGAATCAAGGTGACGGGGTGCTGACCCATGTTCAAGACAGAATCTAATATCGCCATACCAGGGACTAACGAGGTTTTTTACGCAACAGATCAATCGTTGATCGCTTTCTCTTAGCTTTGACGTACCACTATCTTCTTGCTGTCCTATTTCCAAATCAACAACCAACTTACACAACCCTTGGCCTCTCACAATGTGAGCTAGGGTGATTTCTAGGTCATACTCCTGTAAGGAGGTGACCCAGTTAGCTCTCTTTTCTCCTAACTCCTTCTGCACTAATAAGTTCCTTACGGTAGGGTAGGGGACAATGACTTTCATCCTTGACTTCAAAAGATAGGACCGGAAATGCTTAACTACTTTGAAAACAACATAGGCTTGCTGATCAACCGCTAGGTAGTTAAGTTCAGCACCTTTGAAAGCAGAGCTCATAAAGGCGATGGGAACTTCGTTGTTATCGACATTCTTCTGAGTTAGGACGGTGGCATAGGAACGGTTAGAGGCAAAAGTATAGAGTGTAAAATATTGAGAGAAGTCAAGGCTCATGAGAGACGGAGCATCTATTATGGCCTTCTTTATGGCATTAAAAGATTGATTTTCTGTGGGTCCCCAGTGATATTGGGTGTCTTTCTTAATCAGGTTCTGTAGAGGCCTGACCATTTCGAAGAAACTGGGGACGAATCTCCTCACGAAGTTAATCTGACCTAAGAAAGACTGCATGGATTTTTTGGATGTAGGAGGGGGAAGTTTAGCGATGACTTGAGTCCTTTCGGGGTCAATAATAATCCCATCACTAGACACAATGAATCCTAGGAGTTTACACTGTTCTACTGCAAAGATGGATTTTTTGGTGTTTAAGGAGATGTCGTATTTACGACATCGTAGAAGAACGACTCGTAAGTGAGCTAGATGATCGTCTTTGTTTTTAGAATAAACAGTCACATCATCTAAGTAAAATATGACGGAGTGATTGATTAAGCCTCGAAAAGCAATGTACATTGCTCTCTGAAAGGTAGCACCAGCATTAATCAATCCAAAGGGAATTTTGCGATAAGCATAAGTGAAAGATACCAGATATATAAAATATGCAGAACATAAATGAAATGCTAGAAATGACAGAATAACAGTAAAATATCCAGCATAATCTTCACAATACACAGAAATGATATATGAAATAGCAACAGAAATAACACTTTGAATCAGATAG
>SNQJ01S0041786.1:62098-75792 GCA_010110895.2 Picea sitchensis
TCCTTTACTAGTACTTTCAGAATTGGGGTTTGGGTCCTTGTCTTTGATCTTGGCCACCAATCACTGTTTTGAGCGACATTCATTGGTGTTGTGCCAAGGGCTTTTGTGGAAATCGCACCATTTTCCGGTGTCCTTCTTTTTCTTCCCATGACCCCTCTTTTCCTATGGCTTGGAATGGTTTTCAAGAGACTGTTTGTTAGGGTCATCTTTGTCATACTTTGGTTGTTGTGGATTTGTAGACCCAAACTCCCATTTTTTTTGGTGCTTACATTTCTTCTTGATTTTAACAACATATCGATAAGCAACATCGAGTGATGAGATGTCCAGAAAATCCATTTCAGTTTGGATGTATCTATGTAGAGCCCCACGGTATTTCAAAAACAAATGTTGTTTGGAGTCTTTGATACACATCTTGGTGCGAAAGGTATGGTAAGTATTGGTGAACTCCGTAACTTCTTCTCCCCTTTCTTGCCACATTTTGGTCCATCTCATGTATTGGTCCTCATAGTTTCCAACAGGGTAATACTTTTCCTTTACCATGTCCACAAAAAAATCCCAAGTGGGATCGGCCCCATATATTCCAGAATCCTCTATGGAACTTTTCTCCCAGTAAGTTTCCCACCAATGTTTGACATGAGGGAGATCTTTAAGGAGTGCGAAGGTGATCGTTTCTCTGTCAAAAAAATTGTGAACAAAGAAATACCCTTCTAGCAAATTTAACCATTTGTTTAGGGATTCTGCATCTATCTATCCTTTAGATACAGGAATATCAAAATTAACTTGTACCTTGAAAGGTGAGGTTCTTCCAAAGTGGTCGCTTGATGAAGATGCGCCTGTTTCTATCAGTAGGCGTTGAAGGATGTGGGAAAAATTCTCCATCATTTCATCCCTCTGTCACGTGAGATCTTGCTCAAGAAACAGACTGATAGGATCATCAACTCCGTTGTTTTTCTTTTCTTCTACCATTGAGGGTTTCTTGGGTGTGCAAGGGAGATTTTCCTCAAGAGAGACAAGATCAAGACCCGAATTGATATACTCAGACCTCATTGGGGAAATGCACTGAAAAAAATGATCAAGAGAAGCCTTCTCTGATACCACTGATCCGTATTTATTTTCCGCATGAAATGAGAGCAGAGATATAATAAAGAAATGCACAAAGATATCACAGATATCCAATAATATAACATAAATGTATCATAGATGAAACCATAAACACAGATATACAGTAATACATGATTTCTATTAATGAAAGAAATGTATAGATACTGTAAAAATATAGAGCGAAAGACTCGCTAGAATGGTGGCAGGGTATCTCTGAGAAGAGATGTGGCAGATACTCACATTCACAAGAAGATGATTACAATGAGGCTATGAAGGCATTTTTACAATAAACAGGAATGAAAAAAACCATAGACATCCAAAAACCTAACCCTAGGAGATGAAGAGTTGAAAGTCATGTGGGCCCTGTTTAGGTAAGTTAGCACATCAACTTCCTGGAATCGTAACTTTTGCATACGGGCTTTTTTTTAGGCGTATGATAACTCGTTGGAAATGTATCGTCGAGGAGATTCATTTTTGTGGATCAATCATGTCCTCTACTATCATTGAGAAGCAAAATCCTAAAAAACCTTCAATTATGCCCTCAAAATGGCCGAGGAAGTTATAAACTACTAAAAATAATAAATTTTCAAAATTGCCAGAAAACTATTTTGAGCTAGTTGGAAAAGGTGGGTGGCCATGGATATCCACCTTGATAAATACTCCCTCCTTAGGAAGAAATGGTCTCCATTTCTTTGAGTGCCCAGGGGAGAGGAAAAAGTCTTTGTTGAATATAAGGTGTTTGGGCCGAGGCTGTAGTGGTTGCAGTATCCTTTTGTTCACCTTTTGAACAAATTCTAAAGAAGCTGAATTTTGTAGTATAAGATACTACCTTGAATAAATTTTTAGGTGGAACAATAGTTGGAACTACCTCTAGTATTCCGTAGAGATGACCCCCCAGAGAAACAATGACACTGCGGGGTCGAGACTCATAAACAACATGGTGCTTCCACATATATGGTTGGCCCAAGAGAACATCACAAATATCCAATAGGGAAACATCACAAAATACCTCATCCTTGAAGGGGTGGATGCAATATGATAATCGCCACTATTGGCTGACATGAAGATCTCGTCCTTGGAGAAGCCACCTGATGTTCTATGGCTGAAGGTATGGTGTTGTCGACAATACCAACTATTTGATGACTATTGTTGAGGTGAGGTTCTTCTGGCTTCCACTATCAATAATAAAATGCAGCAGGGTCCCCTTCACCCACATTTCTTAATAAAAAAGGTGCTCCCCCTCTTTAAGATCTGTTGGTTATTCTGGTTGAATTGTTGCGGTTGTGAAAATAGTAGTGGGGTCTGCGTCAATGATTTGTCCTTTACCACTATTTTTAGAATCAGATTCAGAATTAGGTTTTGGCTCCTTGTATTTGATCTCGACCACCAATGACTGTTTTGAGCAACATTCATTGGTGTTTTTCCAAGGGATTTTGTGGAAATCGCACCATTTTTTAGTGCCCTTGTTTGTCTTCCCGTGACCCTTCTTTTCTTGTGGATTCGACTGGTTTTTGGGAGACTGTTTGTTAGGGTCGTCTTTTTCATACTTTGGTTGTTGCAGATTTGTAGACCCAAACTCCCATTTATTTTGGTGCTTTGATTTCTGCTTGATTTTAACAGCATATCGATAAGCAACACCAAGTGATGAGATGTCCAAAAAATCCATTTCAGTTTGGATGTATCTGTGTAGAGCCCCACAGTATTTCAGAACCAAATGTTGTTTGGAGTCTTTGATACACAGCTTGGTGCACAATGTATGGAAGGTATTGGTGAACTTCATAAATTCTTGTCCCCTCTCTGGCTGTAGTGTGGTCCATCTCATGTATTGGTCCTCATAGTTGCCAACACGTTAATACTGTTCCTTTATCGCGTCCACAAAAAAATCCCAAGTGGGCTTGGACACATATATTCCACACTCCTCTATGGAACCTTTCTCCCAGTAAATTTCCCACAAATGTTTGACATGAGGGATATCTTTAAGGAGTGCGAAGGTGATTTTTTATTTGTCGAAAAAATTTTGAACAGAGAAATATCCTTCTAGCAGATTTAACCATTTGTCTAGGGATTCTACATCTATCTATCCTTCAAATACAGGAATATCAAAATCAACTTGTACCTTGAAAGGCGAGGTGTTTCCAAAGTGGTCTCTTGATGAGCATGTGCCTCTTTTGATTGGCAGGCACTGAAGGATGTGGGAAAAATTCTCCATCATTTGGTCCCTTTGTCGCGTGAGAGCTTGTTCAAGCAACAAATTGATAGGATCACCTGCTCCATCATTTTTATTTTCTTCCACCATTAAGGGTTTCTTGGGTGTGTGAGAGAGATTTTCCTCAAGAGATACAATATCGAGACCCAAATTTCTATACTCGGACCTCGTCGAGGACATGCACTGGAAAAAAGGATCAAGAATAGCCTGCTTTGATACCACTAATCCAGATTTATTTTCGGCACAAAATGAGAGTGGAGATATAATAAAGAAATTCACAAAGATATCACAGATATCCAATAATATAATAGAAATGTATTAGAGATGAAAACATAAACACATATATAAAGTAATACATGATTTATATTAATGAAAGAAATGTACCGAGACTATAAAAATACAGAGTGAAAGACTCACTAGAATGGTGGCAGCTTATCTCTGAGAAGAGATGTGATGGCTAATCACATTCGCAAGAAGATGATTAAAATGAGGATATGAAGGAATTTTTACAATCAACAGGAATGCCAAAAACCATAGACATCCAAAATCCTAACCCTAGGAGATGAAGCACCAAAAATCATGTGGACCTCGTTTGGGTAAGTTAGTACATCAAATTCTCGGAGTCGTAACTTTTGCATACGATCTTTGTTTTAGGTCTATGATAGCTCGTTGGAAAGGTATCGTTGAGGATATTAATTTTTGGGGATCAGTCATAATTTTGAAAAAGAATGAGAAGCTCTATCCCCAAAAACCTTCATTTAGGCCCTTAAAATGGCCCCAGAAGTTAAAAACTACTAAAAATAGTAAATTGCCAAAATTTCTAGAAAACTCTTTTGAGCTAGTTTGAAAAGGTGGGTGGCCACCAATATCCACCTAGATAAATTCTCCCTCCTTATGAAGCAATGGTATCCATTGCGTTGAGTGCTCAGGGTAGAGGAAAAATCGATTGTTGAATCTGAATCTTGGTGAGTTGCTTGCCTTGCTCGATATGTCGCACTTCTCAGTTTGTGGAAGGATATCATGAGCATGTCGCTGGAAGGGTTGGACATTTTTAACTACTCTGGATACATGAGATTATTTTGTGTAGAAGGAATATTTACACTTTTCTATAATTTTTTCGACCTGATTCTTTTTGATAGAAGGTGCTTGGGTCGAGGTTGTAGTGGTTGCAGTATCCTTTTTTTCACCTTTTGAACAGATTGTGAAAAATCTTAATTTTGTAGTATGAGATACTACCTTGCGGCACTTTTTAGGTGGAACAGTAGTCAAAAATACCTCTTGTATTCTATAGAGATGACCCCCCAGGGAAGAAATGGCACTACAGGGTCGATATTCATAAACAAAATCGTGCTTCCACATATATGGTTTTCCCAAGAGAACATCATAGAAATTCGACAGGGAAACATCACATATTACCTCATCCTTGAATGGTTGGATGTTGTATGACAATTGACACTGTTGGATGACACAAAGATCTTGTCCTTGATGAAGCCAACCAATGTTGTATGGCTACGGGTGTGGTGTTGTCAACAATCCCAACTGTTTGACGAACTATGCTAAGATGAGGTTCTTCTAGCTTACACTATCAGCAATAAAATCTAGTGGGGTCCCCTTCACCCAAATTTGTGAATGAAAAAGGCACTCCCCCTCTTCAGTATCTGTTCATTCTTTTGGATAAATTTCTATGGTCACGACAATAACAGTGGGGTCTACATCAATGATCTGTCCTTTACCAGAATTTTCAGAATCAGATTTTGAATCAGGGTTCAGATCCTTGTCTTTGATCTCGACTGCTAATGACTATTTTGAGCGACATTCATTGGTGTTGTGCCAAGGGATTTTCTGGAAATCACACCATTTTCTGGTGTCCTTCTTTGTCTTCCCGTGACCCTTCTTTTCCTGTGGTTTGGAATGGATTTTGGGAGACTGTTTGTTAGGACCATCTTTGTCATATTTGGTTATTGCGGGTTTTCAAACCAGAACTCCTGTTTGTTCTAGTTCTTAAATTTTTTCTTGATTTTAACAACATATTGATAAGCAGCACGGAGTGATGAGATGTCCAGAAAATCCATTTTAGATTGGATGTATCTGTGTAGAGCCCCACGGTATTTCAGAAACAAATGTCATTCAGAGTCTTTGATACCCAGCTTGGTGTGCAAGGTATGGAAGGTATTGGTTAAATATGGAACTTCTTGTCCCCTCTCTTGCCATAGTGTGGTCCATCTCATGTATTAGTCCTCATAGTTGCCAATAGGGTAATAATGTTCCTTTACTGCATCCACAAAAAAATCCCAAGTGGGCTCGGCCCCATATATTCCAGACTCCTCTGTGGAAATTTTCTCCCATTAAGTTTCCCACCAATTGTTGACATGAGGGAGATCTTTAAGGAGTGCAAAGGTGATCATTTCTCTATCGAAAAAATTGTGAACAGAGAAATACCCTTCTAGCAGATTTAACCATTTGTCCAGGGCTTCTACGTCTATCTGTCCTTGAAATACAGGAATATCAAAATTAAATTCTACCTTGAAAGGCGAGGTTCTTCCAAATTGGTCGCTTGATGAAGATGTGTCTATTTCTATTGGAAGGCATTGAAGGATGTGATAAAAATTCTCCATCATTTTGTCCCTTTGTCATGTGAGAGATTTCTCAAGCAACAGACTGATAGGATCGTTTTCTCTGTTGATTTTATTTTCTTCAGCAATTGAGGGTTTCTTGGGTGTACGAGAGAGATTTTCCTTAAGAGAGACAAGCTCGAGACCCAACTTTTTATACTCGGACCTCGTCGTGGACATGCACTGAAAAAAATGATCAAGAGAATCTTTCTCTGATACCACTGATCCAGATGTGTTTTTGGCATGAAATGAGAGTGGAGATATAATAAGTAAATGCACAAAGATATCACAAATATCCAATAATATAATAGAAATGTATCAGAGATGAAACAATAAATACTGATATACAGTAANCTCTGATACCACTGATCCAGATGTGTTTTTGGCATGAAATGAGAGTGGAGATATAATAAGTAAATGCACAAAGATATCACAAATATCCAATAATATAATAGAAATGTATCAGAGATGAAACAATAAATACTGATATACAGTAATACATGATTTATATTAATGAAATAAATGTACAGAGATTGTAAAAATACAGAGCGAAATACTTGCTAGAATGGTGGCAGCTTATTCTGAGAAGAGATGTAACGACTACTCGCATTCACCATAAGTTGATTACAATGGGGCTTTGAATGCATTTTTATAGTTAACAGGTATGCCAAAAATCATATACATCCAAAATCCTAACCCTAGGAGATGAAGCACCAAAAGTTATGTGAGCCCTGTTTGGGTAAGTTAGTACATCAACTTCCTGGGGTCGTAACTTTTTCATATGATATTCATTTTAGGCGTATGATAGCCCATTGTAAATGTATTGTTGGCATGAGGGTAGACCCAGGTTTCAATTCTACAAGAGAGCACAAACAAAGCTTTAACTACCAACCTTTTTAGCAACACCTGTGAAGCAGATGAAGTCTTACCCGAGGTAGAGGCAGAGGTGGTTGCAAGACTTAGGTGTTTGCAACCTTAGCTGGGACAGAGATCTGTGATTATACAGCTTATTAGAGAACTTAGCACCATTAGTTCCTCAATATACATTCAATAACCACTTCTCTTATAAGACAGAGATTCATAACATTCACACTAATCTATAGTATTCAATCACTGAGCAACAGTAAGCTAGATCAAATCCAATAGATCGGCACTAAGCATCTTCATACATATTATATCTAACATTCATACACATATAGGAGCACAAAGCATAATCATATCTTCCTACAAATATCAAATAAATTATCATAAGAAGTAAACACATTGAATCAAAGCACAAAGCATCACACACAGATCTACGTGGTTCACCCCCACCCTGGGGCTACATCCACCAAATATTCTTCTTTATTATCTCAGTCAAGTAGTTATAGCATAGAGCCTCAACAATCCTTACTCCACACAGGACATAATATCTACACAGCTCGCTAGATCCTTGTTCCTTGCGCTTCAGCACAAAGCCTTTCAAAACCTCCTACAACAACTTGCACTTAGCTCTACAAGTCTCTTACAATCATGCACAAAGCATTTACAATCCACATCTGATCACACAGATCTAATTACTAGCACTAAGCCATCGTCTCTCTTCCACCTTGCCTAGACATCTATTTATACATACAAAAGTGGGCCTAAGCGTGGGTAAGCCCACGGGTCGACATCCATTTCGCATTACATTAACCCAAACTTTAAAAAGGGGCCCAAAAGTGGACCGAGATCCTGTGATCTCTGCTTCGTCTTGCACACTTCCTTCGATAAGGCATCAAAGTCCCAAAAATGGTCAAATATGACCAAGTATCTCCCACATCTTGGTCAAGGGACAACAAGCCCCCAACACTCACTTGTGACTTGTCCCGAGTCACTCAGGTCTGATCAATTCTTCTTCGAATGCCTCGAGCTTGGCTTGAGCTGCTTCGACCTGCTACATTGCAACTAATTCTTTCTCGGTGAACTCCTGGATGGGTGCGACATTCACCGACCCTTCTAGGCGTTGATGTGATAAATTCATGACCTATTCCAGCTCTGTTCCTTAGTTCTCGATCTCTATAAATAGTTGAGATGCCTTATCATACAAAGGTTGAAGTTGTCGAGTTAGTTCCGTTACCTTGTTCTGTATTATATGGATCTATTGTTGTGCTATGCGCTGCTCGGAAGACCGTTTAATTTTCTCTATGGGTGATAGGGCCTTCAGCTGCACCTATAGCTTTTTAGCTTCATGCTTTGCCGCCTGGAGCTGCAACTCCAATTTGTGCAATTGAGGATTCTCGGTTAGGTTCTCATGTATCTGTGCACTTCTGCTACTTAATTGTTTGCATTCCTCAGTGAGTACTTTAATCCTTTCTACTGTGCTCTGGGCAGTGATTTCTCATTGGTCTCTCTCTTCATGCAGGGTACTTGGTATGGTCTAAAGTTCTAATTATACGACTCTTTGTTGAAGTTGTTGAATAATTTCAACAGGCTTCATCACTTGGTGTTCTAAGGCTTGTTCTTCTTTCTGCTCTAAGCCAGTCACAGAGAAAAATGCTCTATTGACTACTTCGTCGATCTCGATCTTCTTCGCAAGCAACTGCTTCTTTTACTTTTATATCTCCGCTCTGTCTTCTTCCAATTTTTCTTGGAGAGTGTCCCTCTCTTATTGCGCAGATCGACATTGCACAATGATTTCCTCCTGTGCTTTCTTTAAGGCCTAGGTGGGTTGTGTGGTTTCTTCCTGTGCTTTCCGAAGGTGTGCTTCGATTGTGGAAGCAATCTTGTTCAGTTGAACTGGTTCATCTCCCTCTTCTGTTGTTCCTTCTAGCAGGGGTGTAGTGGAGACTTCGTGGCTAGACTAAAGTTCCTGCTACACTCCTTGGAGCTCGCTCTCAATTTTGTTGTACATTGCCTCTTTCTTGGCTTCCTGCTTTTTCTGTTATTTCTTCTATAGCTTCGTTCATAGTGGTGAGGATGAAAATTAAGTATTCTGGGGTGAGTGTGGTCTTCATATTGGTTACAGGGGTTCTAGGTTTCTTTCGGGAGGAAGGTTTCAGAGGTGAAACCTTCCTTTTCTTCGACGAGTCCTCTTTGTCTTCTGGACTCTGTTCGACTTCTTCATCATTAGATTCTTTCTCGGGTGTAATGGATGTGGTCCTTACAGATATATTGTCTATATCCTATATTTCCTCATCCTCATTGTCTTCATTGTTTTCTTCGTCATATTGGGCCTAAGTGTATCCTGCGCAGCTTTTGGGTTGTTGATGTCAAACAATTTTGTGGGGTCTACTGAAACAAGGAGGTTTTCTGACCATTCCTTGGTGATTTCCTCGAGGTCTTCTTCTGTCATCTTATAATAAGACTGTAACTGCTCTTTGTTCTCATCAGTGTGTGTTGTTATGTAAATGAAGTGGCGGTCCATGTTCAACTTCATTAAGGGCCTAAACCTGCAGAGGGTATTCGAGGTTATACGAGGTTTAGACGGGATGGAGAGCTTCAACTGATTGTAGTAGGCATGGAATACGGCATTGGATTTCCATTATTTGCTCATATCATTCGAGTACCATAAGGTACTGAACTTCATGTCTAAGGGCTCAAAAGGGTTTATGTCCATGAAGGTTGCATCTTCCGGTAGCTCCCATGAAATGAAATCTATAAGTATCAAGAGAAAGCTAAAATAGAATTCATGCCCCTGATCCTAGGCTTTTCTGCAGTCGATCTCTACTTGATTCACCAGGTACTTCGCCCAGTTCATCTGTAGTCCCTCTACGCACTTTTCTGTGAGGTCAACTACAAAACCGGATACTTGTGTGGGTCGATTCTTGCAAATGAACTTCCCTGCGATCAACTTACATGAAAGGCTCACTATGCCTCTCTGAATAGAGGCTACCTTGTAGCCTCAAGCTTCTTTGATCTTCTAAGCAAGAGAATGATTTGCGGTCTTTCCAGGATAGTAGTCATGGGGATCAGGGCACTACATGCTAAGATATGTGATCCTATTGATCAGTGCTAGATCAAATATGATGCGATAGTTCAACCATAGGTATCCTCCATGGTAGCTCGCCAGGAGTAGCTTAACACAGGAATTGACTTCTTGGTGACGTTCGAAATGTGGGATCTTCGTGACATTCAGCAGAGAGGACTGTGCGAGGTTCATATCCCATTGCTGAGAGATAATATTCAAGTTCTTTCCCTTGGTTCTGGTTAGGTACTTTTATTGGGCAAGTGTGATGTAGACTTTACGATCTGCCAAGTTGAAGTCACTAAACTTCAATGCTGTAATCTTGTCTTAATCTGCATGGACTACGCGTACCCCTTTAATTAGGTATGTAGTGACTAGAGTGTACTCGAAGTCTCTAGACACACTATCTCTATTGATCAGACCACTCAGAGGTGGTATGTAAGCAGGTAGGATGGATGGAACCACCCTAACATTGGCCATATCATATTTATGTTTGGTTTCGCATTTTGCGCCGGCTCGAGATGTTCCTACTTGAGCAGTCGATGGGGAGGCTTACACTCCTCTCATTGATGATGCCTATAAACCTATAGACAACCCTCGTTCCAACATGACTCTTTAAGTTCTGAGGATAAAGAGTACCTCTCTTGCAGATTCTTCGGCTGTGCTAAATTCGTCGGACATACGCACTCAGAAAGAAAAATTAGTCGGGGTTCACAATGATCTCAGATATTGTACTAGGATGACCAACCAGATCGCAATGACCACTGTATAAAACTATTATTCAATGGGATTCTAATTATTAGTTGGAAAAAGTGTTCTTCGTGCATGGCGCGATGAACTAAATAACAAATTCAGCAATGGTCTTCTTGCAATGGGCATGAAGCTTCCATTAACGTTGATTTGTCCGTTATGGTGTGGTTCAATGGTCTAGTGATGATCCTTTAATGCTTTTCTGTCTATTCAGAGAGGAAGGAGAATGGGTATATCAGTCCAATGGCTATATCTCTTCGTCACATAGAAGTGTCATAGCTCGTTGTTCTGCTATCTCGGCAAAGCTCCCATTCTGCAAGTTTTATTTCTGCGATGTTCTATCTAGAATCTCCTACAACTTTTCAATCTTTGCCTTCTTCTTACTTAACTTTCTATCTTTCCTTCCAGTGAGCTTCGTTTCAGTAGTTATTTTCCCATTCTGGCTCTTATTTTCCTTGGATATAGTTACTTCACGGTGCTGAGGTTCTTTATTAGGGTTCAGGTATAACATCTCTTCTTTATCTGAGATAGAAACTTCAGTCTTTTGTGAGTCCTTTGGTGTTATGATAACTTTGACATCTGGGTTCCAAGTGTGATATAGCTTCGATCTTTTCTCCTGTTCTTCAATCAACTACGCGATCCTTTTGGTCAAGAAGTCTTTTAACTCTTGTCTCTGTTGTTCTAAAACTTTTTCTTCTTCCTTCTTTCTGGCTTGATCTCTTTCAATCCAAGGATTTCTAAGTAACATAGTAAACGGGGTGTTGTCGTCAATAAATTTGATAATCTCAAAATCTTCCTTTGTTGAAGTTCCATTAGCATTTCTAGATATTTGATTGATCCTTCCACATAGGTTCACTAGTTTCCCTCTGAATAACCCTATTCCACTCAGTGAATGGGTCATAACAGGCCTCCCTATAGCTTCCCAAGTTCTTTATGTCATAACATTCACCTGTGTTTCCTCATCTACAACACAGTCAATGTCGAAGTCTCCTATTCTTACCTTGATGTATTCTTTCTTGTTAAAGACATCTGATAATCTAACATGTCGGTGATCATTCAAGGTGTATTGTATCTATAGTAACATCTTGTCTGATTCTCTCTAGGGTTCTATTATTTATGGATCTTCCTTAGGGTTTTCTTCTTTTAGATTCATGCCTTCAATTTTAGAAATCATTCTAGGGAAATCTAATACTTCATGGTCCAAATATTTGCAACAGAGACAAGTAGGTCTTCCACCAAGGCATTCCATAGCAATATGTTCTGGTCTTCTGCAACTGTAACAGAGGGTTAATCCTCTATTTATTCTAAATGATCCCCAACCTATTTTGTATTGCACACTAAGGTTATGGTAGATAGCCTGCAAAAATTTCTTTTGAGGATCCTGCATCCACTTGTTAGTCCAGACATTCTTTCTATGCATAGGTATAACATATCTATCAGATCTATTCATATCAAACTTTATTTCATCTATCAGAGCCCTAGTTTCCAAGATAGGACTGAATCTATCAAACATACCTAGATCCATACTAATTTTACTTTTGCAGAGCACAAAGATTCCAGATCCAAGAACTTTTAACTATTCTTACCTTTATCAGAGCACAAAGCTTACAGGTCTTACCTCTTTTCTGCAGATCTGAACTTTCTTTCTTGGCACAAATCTTCACAGGTTAAGTAGAACACTGTGCACTAGGGAAATAGATCTATGCACAGATCTTTCATGGTTTCTAGATCAAATCTTTGCACAAAGATTTTCTTTCTCAGTTCCCAGCAATCATAGTTCCAGTCCCGACAATGGAACAATTTGTTGGCACAGGGGAAGACCTAGGGTTCAACACTACAAGAGCGCACCAACAAAGCTGTAACTACCTACCCTTTCGGAAACACCTGCGAAGCATGTGAAGTCTCACCCGAGGTAGAGGCAGGGGTGGTTGCAAGACTCAGGTGTTTTCAACCTTAGCTGGGACATAGATCTGTGATTATACAACTTACTAGAGCACTTATCACCATTAGTTCCTTAAGATACATTCAATAACCACTTCGTTTGTAAGACAAATCTTCATAGAATTCACACTAAACTGTAGTATTCAATCACTTAGCAACAATAAGATAGATCAAATCTAGTAGATCAACACTAAGCATATTCATACATATCATATCTAACATTCATACACATCTAGGAGCACAAAGCATAATCAGATCTTCCTACAAATATCAAAGCACTTAGCAGAAGAAGAAGTAAACACATTGAATCAAAGCACAAAGCATCACACACAAATTTACGTGGTTCACCCCCACCCTGGGGCTACATCCACCAACTCTTCTTCTTTATTATCTCAGTCAAGCAGTTACAACACAGAGCCTCAACAATCCTTACTCTGCACAGGACATAAGATCTGTGCATCTCTCTAGATCCTTCTTCCTTGTGCTTCAACACAAAGCCTTTCACATCCTCCTACAACAACTTTCACTTAGCTCTGCAAGTCTCTTACAATCATACACAGATCATTTACGATCCACATCCGACCACACACATCTAATTACTAGAACTCATCCTTCGGCTCTCTTCTACCTTGCCTATACATCTATTTATAGATACAAAAGTGGGCCTAAGCATGGGTAAACCCACGAGCCGACATCCATTTCCCATTACATTAACCCAAACCCTAAAAAGAGACCCAAAAACGGACCGATATCATGTGATCTCTGCTTCGTCTTGTATGCTTCCTTCGATAGGGCGTCGAAGTCCCAAAAATGGTCAAACATGACCAAGTATCTCCCACAACTTGGTCAACAACCAACATGTATCGTCGAGGAGATTTATTTTGCGGTCTCAATCATGGATTTGGCTATCATTGAGAAGCTCGATCATGAAAAAACTTCATTTAGGCCCTCAAAATGGCCCTAGAAGTTAAAAACTCCTAAAAATAGTAAATTGCCAAAATTGCCAGAAAATTGTTTTGAGCCAGTTGGCAAATGTGGGTGGCCACCGATATCCACCTAGATCAATCCTCCATCCTTAGGAAGCAACCATATCCATTGTATTGAGTTCTCGGGGGAGAGGAAAAAGTGTTTGCTGAATTTGAATCTTGGTGAGTTGCTT
>SNQJ01S0041786.1:75842-92965 GCA_010110895.2 Picea sitchensis
TTTCACTTATTTTACTTTTGCAGAGCACAAAGATTCCAGATCTAAAAACTTTTAACTATTCTTACCTTTATCAGAGAACAAAGCTTACAGGTCTTACCTCTTTTCTACAGATCTGACCTTTCTTTCTTGGCACAAAGCTTCACAGGTTAAGTAGAACAATGTGCACTAGGGAAACAGATCTATGCACAGAGCTTTCATGGTTTCTAGATCGAATCTTTGCACAAGGATTTTCTTTCTCAGTTCCCAGCAATCACAGTTCCAGTCCCAACAATGGAACAATTTGTTGGCACAGGGGCAGACCCAGGGTTCAACGCTACAAGAGCGCACCAACAAAGCTGTAACTACCTACCCTTTCGGAAACACCTGCGAAGAAGATGAAGTCTCACCTGAGGTGGAGGCAGGGGTGGTTTCAAGACTCAGGTGTTTGCAACCTTAGCTGGGACACAGATCTGTGATTATACAGCTTACTAGAGCACTTAGTACCATTAGTTCCTCAAGATACATTCAATAACCACTTCGTTTGTAAGACAGATCTTCATAGCATTCACACTAAACTGTAGTATTCAAGAACTTAGCAACAATAATATAGATCAAATCCATTATATCAACACTAAGCATCTTCATACATATCATATCTAACATTCATACACATCTAGGAGCACAAAGCATAATCAGATCTTCCTAAAAATATCAAAGCACTTAGTAGAAGAAGAAGTAAACACATTGAATCAAAGCACAAAGAATCACACACAAATTTACGTGGTTCACCCCCACCCTGGGGCTACATCCACCAACTCTTCTTCTTTATTATCTCGGTCAAGTAGCTATAACACAAAGCCTCAACAATCCTTACTCTGCACAGGACATAATATCTGTGCAGCTTGCTAGATCCTTCTTCCTTGTGCTTCAACACAAATCCTTTCACAATCTCCTACAACAACTTGCACTTAGCTCTACAAGTCTCTTACAATCATGCAAAGATCATTTACGATCCACATCTGACCACAGAGATCTAATTACTAGAACTCATCCTTTGGCTCTCTTCTACCTTGCCTATACATCTATTTGTAGATACAAAAGTGGGCCTAAGCATGGGTAAACCCACAAGCTAACATCCATTTCCCATTACATTAACCCAAACCCTAAAAAGGGGCCCAAAAGCGGACCAAGATCATGTGATCCCTGATTCGTCTTGTACGCTTCCTTTGATAGGGCATCGACGTCCCAAAAACGGTCAAACATGACCAAGTATCTCCCACAACTTGGTCAACAACCAACATGTATCATCGAGGAGATTTATTTTGTGGTCTCAATCATGGATTTGGCTATCATTGAGAAGCTCGATCATGAAAAAACTTCATTTAGGCCCTCAAAATGACCCTAGAAGTTAAAAACTCCTAAAAATAGTAAATTGCCAAAATTGCCAGAAAATTGTTTTGAGCCAGTTGGAAAAGGTGGGTGGCCACCGATATCCACCTAGATCAATCCTCCCTCCTTAGGAAGAAACCATATCCATTGCATTGAGTTCTAGGGGGAGAGGAAAAAGTGTTTTCTGAATTTGAATCTTGGTGAGTTGCTTGCTTTGCTGGAGACGTCGCCTTGTTTGGTTTGTGGATGGCTATCACGAGCATGTGGCTAGAAGGGTTGGACCTTTTTAACCGGTCTAGATACATGATATTATTTTGTGCAGAAGTAATATTTACACTTTGCTACAATTTTGTCGACCTGCTTATGTTGGATAGAAGGCGCTTGTGCTGAGGCTGTAGTGGTTGAAGTATCCTTTTGTTCACCTTTTGAACTGATTCTAAAGAAGCTTAATTTTTTAGTATTAGATAGTACCTTGCGACACTTTATAGGTGGAACAATAGTTGGAACTACCTTTTCTATTTTGTAGAGATGAGCCCCCAGAGAAACAATGACACTACGGGGTCGAGACTCATAAACAACATGACGCTTCCACATATATGTTTGTCCTAGGAGAATATCACAGACATCGGGTGGGGAAACATCACATAATACCTCATCCTTGAAGGGCTAGATGTCGTATGACAATCGACATTGCTCGATGACATGAATATCTTGTCCTTGGTGAAGCCACTCGATGTAGTATGGTTGTGAGTGTGGTGTTGTCTGTTGTTCCTGAGTTTATACTTTAAGGTTGTAAAGTATACTGTCAAGGCATCCGTTAAGGTTAAATGGAATATATTAAGAATAAGAATTGAAGAGGAAGGGTGAAGCTGAATCAGTTTCTCAACTGTCTCTGTCTAGCTTCTCACTATTCTTGGATGCTAATATCTCTCTCAATAGTAGCCCATGAACGTTCTAACTCGACCCAATTAGTTGTTGTTTGTAGGATGGTATTAAATAGGTTCAGAGCAATATTGGTTTGATCTTGAAGGCCAGGTTCAATGTTGGGTTGTCTGCTATTTGGGACAGTCATGGAGAATAAGATTTTATTTAATTGTGAAATAATTTGATAAAATGTCACTTCAAACTTTTAAGAGATGAGAATAGGAAAAACAATTTTGAAATTCAAAACACCAACATAAATACATTCGAGGTCGTTTCCTGGATTTGCAACAATTTGAGAATTATAAAATAACAAAGAAGTACTACTGAAAAATATGAGGCTTTAATCAAGAAAGAATCTCATATTTTCAACACGTAATAAAGAAGGAAAATGAGATTTCTAATGAAAAGTTAAGTATTAAGGTTCAAATGATTCACAGGTCTTAAAATCACTGATACCAATTTCAGAGAAAAAGCTGTAAATAATTTGATATCCAAATCAATCTTAACTATAAAAGAGGTTTACAGATAACTTCAAATTGATTATTCATTAGAAAAACATTGAATGAAAAACATAATAAATTATAGTAAACAGGGTTGAAGAACACATAACTACAAATTGGCAGGATTTAGAATCTCGTTTGTATCATATATTATGATGGATTGGAAAACTGTTAATTCAATTGGCTCTCTCCCCAAAAAAAAGCCTTTTCTCAGCATTTTGAAAATAAATTTATACATCTTCATGAAATATTTTCTCGTTGGTGATTAACCCACTTCCTAATATTACAGTTACATATATGAATAATGTCAACCATTTACATTTCTTTTCTAATTTCTAATGATGAAAATATTCAAAAAAAATTATTTTACGTTTGTGTTGATGAACTTCCTTTGTCCACCTCAAGACAGTGAACATACTTTCCCAAAAATTTCACAAAAACTCTGGGAGTGTCTGGTATCTCTTTTGCTTCAAACATGAAGAATATTTTCTGTAATTTAGGCAAATGATGTTCTATCATCTTCCCTGTGAACTTAATAGTTTGCAACTTTAGGATTGGTGTCACCATCCATTTGTCGATTTCTGAGATATTGATTAATTTAATTTTTGAGATCTCTATCTTCATTTCCTCCAGCTCTTCTTTGAACCTTAGCTAGTGCTTGGTAATGTTAATCTCACCTAATAATCCGAGACAGTCATTGTTTCCAATATTCAATGAAGTCCTTTCTAAGAGATAAAAAATTCCCTGGCAATCATGATTGACATCTCTGGTTATTCTTCTATATTCAGCCAGGTCTGCTTCCCACACTTTAAGTATTACGTCTCCTTTAACCTGTTCTAAAATGGATAATTTCTGAATCCTTTCGACTTCTTCCTTTGTTGAGAGGGCTACTGCCTTTTGGAAAGTCGTTCTAGCCACTTTTTCTTCCCTTTCCTTTTGGAAAACATTCTCCAAGGATTTATTTGTTTCCTGAAAGTAATTCTGGACTACTTCCAGATTCAAAAACACTTTCTATTGTTATTCTTCTATTTTCAAATGTATTACCAATGCTTGTGTCCTGAAAATTTCAAGTTCTACTATTTGATTAGTAATAGAACTAATTTTCACTTGTAACTGTTTATTTTCTTCTTCCTACTTTTGGACCTGTGCCTGTGTGACCTGTATTATCTGTTTTGCCTCTTCTAGGTCTATTTTCATTTTCTGGATTTCTTGAATATCTTTTAGTCTAGCTTGTTCTAGACCCTTTTGTATTCCCCAACTGATATTTCTCTCAGTTTCTTTCAATTTGTCTTGTAGCTGAGTTATTGTTTGGTCTTTTTGTTCGAGCATGGTTGTTAAACTGCCAACAGAATATATATTTGTTGATGCTATAGCACCCATCGTACCTGCTAACTCTGTAGCAAATTCTCCATCTTTAAGCTTCTTTCCATCTATAATGACCCTATGTTTTTTAACCATCCCCTCTCCTCTCGGATGAATTTCATGTTTCAAGATTTCTCTTCTCTTTTTACTGAAAAAATAATCTGATGGAGAGATCTCATCCCTTGAAATTGGATCTAGATTGCTGACATACATAGATCCTTCGTGGGGGGTTCCATAAGTTGACTGCAATGGGGTTAAGGAAGTGATGGGACTTCCAAGCTCTATTGATGTTGTTCCTCCCGTCTTTTTTGGAACATCCTTAGGGATTTCTGGGGGTGTTTCCATCTCTTTTCCCTTCCTTGTCTCTGATTATTTTGTCTGGGAACCCTCTGTGTCTTGGGAAGGTATCTTAGTATCCTTCATATTTCCTTTGGGATTTGCTTTGTCCTGTGTATTTTTTTCAAACCCTGGGGGAGGCCCTTCCTACTCTGGAGGTGTGGTCAAAACTTCACCCTATAAACTCTTGGGTATGCAACTTCGCCTATGGCCTTGGAATGACATGAATCTAGTTTGTGAGCCAGGTGGCATGGCCTGTACTCTATTCAGTACTTCTTCATAGGATTTAGCATCCTTGAATACATCATCATAGATAGATGTTTCATGTTCATAGGCCTTTAGATTACAATGTATAAAATGCCTGCTTATTATTTGGTAGGGGTCATACTTTCTATGCTCAATATCTACTAATTTCACTTATTCTAATGATTTAGCCTCTACCTTAGAATGGCCTAGATTTAATAAAGAAAATTTCCCAATATGTACAGGGAAAGTTGGCCATGACTTCTTCTGAGTTGCTTTTAGTTCTAATCCAATGCCGCCCTTTACTATTTGATGGGCTACCTCCCTGCACACCAATCTATCTGGTAGGAATTTAGGGAGTGCATGAGAGGTAATGGAACAAACGTAAACCCTAATGTAGGAAAAATTCTCCTCAATAAACCAGTCAACAATTGCTTTAAGATTTTCTGTGATTGCATCAGAAATGCAAGGGGGTTCGCATCCAAAAAATATTTTATACATCGGAATTATAATAAAATGACAAACCTCATAAAATATATCCTTAGCATTTTCTTCCCAAAGGGCTAAGTGATATTTATGAATGGGTTCCAGACAAGAAATGTTCCAACTCCAATTCATTAAGGGAAAAGGAGTCACATAACAGATTGCATCCATATTGTATGCTGACATGTAAAAGGCTGCTGGTTGTCCCTTTGATTTTGTTGCTTTGTAGTTCGATATTTCCTGTGTTAGGTTATCTGACAAAATCTTATGCTAGTTAAAATCATTTCCTTCTAAAGCTTCTTCTAAAAAGGGCACCCAATCTGCATGAAAATGGCAGGGATTTTTTCTCCCGAAAAGTCTACATAGCATAATAGCTACATATACCATGTATTCATTCAAGGATGCTTTAGCGTAAATCCCATGGGCATCAGCTCTAAACTTTTTTGGACACCTCACCCTTTCTCTAATCATATCAAGATATGTCTGGTCTGCCTCAATGCATTATTTCCTCTAAAACTCTGCTAAAAATTCGGCATTAAAAATATGTTTAGGATTTGGCGAAAGTTTATACATTACTTGTATGTGTTATGGCCTGAATGAGCCAATGATAACTCCTTGATCGTTTAAGATTATCCTCGTCGAGATATAAACCTTTTCCAAGGCCCAACTGATCATATCATTGTATGCCACGAGCTGCAGGCGTGCAATGATCTTATGAAGCTTTGACTCAGCTATGTCTCGACAATGATTCTCAGAATCAAGATGAGCATTCTGGAGTTCATATTCCAGAAATTCAGAGATTTGAGTTCAATATTTAATGGAGTCTATAGTGTGTGGTGTGGTGTCGGAGATGATATCTCCTTTCTGTGTATCTTCTCTCTTCTTTGGTGCCTTTATTGGAGCAATGACTTTACGTTAAATTGAAAAACTATTACAGAAAATGAATGAACGAGATCAGCTAAGTGTTTCTTGTGCTTGATGAAATAAAAACACAGACATTAAAATGCTCACTTTGAATACTTTTAAAAGTGACGGCATTGACACATCTGTCAAGAATTCAAGGCATTTAATGCAGAGGATATATTTCTGAGACACGCATTTAATGTCCGTATTTAGGTGCCTTCGGATTTTTAAAGAAAACTCGGGACACTTTACTTAATCGGAAAGAGAAACATGAACGAAAACTTAGAAAGAATGATTATCATTAATCATGTTTTGGAAAAAGGTTAATTAGTGCTAATCATGGATTAAGACTGAAAACTTTGTTTTTCGGGATTTCAGAAATCATGATGTTGAAAAGTATGTTATCGATGAAATCCGATCTCTGAAATTGTGAAATCGCAACGTGTTAATTAAGAATTAAATTTTTTTAGCGAAGTAATTAATTTAGATTAAACGTTTTCGGGATTCTGGGGATCATAATGTCAAGAAGTATGTCATCGATGAAATCCGATCTCCAAAATCGCAAAATCGCGACGAGTTTTTTTAAAGACAGGACTTAAACTCATCTTAATTAACTAACTAATCACGATTAAGGCCAAAATAGAATTAGAATGATTTAACACGAACTATGATCGGGGTTTCGTGATTTGGGATTTCAGGAATCATGATGACAGGAGATGTGTTATCTCTGCATTGTGAATCCCGAAATTACAACACGATTATATTAACCCTTAACCTTTCACATTAGAGAATTAATTAATCCTTGTTTTAACTAAGACTTCAATGTTTCAGGAAATCGGGGATCGAGATTTCGCGATTCGATTTGTATCAAAAAATCTTTTTTCAGTAAACCCCAAATCCCGAAAATTCTTCAAGCTTAACCTCAAATCCGTTAGTTTCAAAACTTATCATGATTAAAATGATTTCATAGAAAAGGCGTCATGATTTCTTATAATTCTTTTAAGCCTCTTTGCCTTTTATTATCCAAATAATTAAATTCTTTGAGAAAAGGGTGTCGTGTGTTTGGGATTGATAACAAAACTCATGTTTTGTGAAAAGCTAAAACCTGAAAAAAGAAAATTTAGGCCTTAAGGATAAAAAATTCAAGAATTTTTTCAACATTGTTAACAATCCCAACTGTTTGATGACCTCTGCTGAGATGAGGTTCTTCTTGATTTTTCTATCAACAATAAAATTCAGTGGGGTCCCCTTCACCCACATTTGTGAATGAAAAAGGTTCTCCCTTTCTTTAGGATCTATTGGTTCTTTTGGTTGAATTGTTGTGGTCATGACAATAGCAATGGGGTCTCTGTCAATGATCAGTCCTTTACCAGTATTTTCAGAATTAGATTTTGAATCATGGTTCGGCTCCTTGTCTTTGATCTCGTCCACCATTGACTGTTTTGAGTGACATTCATTGGTTTTGTGCCAAGGTATTTTTTGGAAATCACACCATTTTCCACTGTGCTTGTTTGTCTTCCAATGACCCTTCATTTCCTATGGCTTGGACTAGTTTTCGGGAGACTGTTTGTTAGGGCCGTATTTTTCATACTTTCATTGTTGTAGATTTGCAGAATTGAACTCCCATTTATTCTTGTGCTTAAATTTCTTCTTGTTTTTGAAAGCATATCGATAAGTAGTACCAAGTGATGAGATGTGCATAAAATCCATTTCAGTTTAGATGTATCTTTGTAGAGCCCCATGGTATTTCAGAACCAAATGTCGTTCGGAGTCTTTGATACCCAACTTGGTGCGCAAGGTATGGAAGGTATTGGTGAACTCTAAAACTTCTTGGCCCCTCTCTTTCCATAGTGTGGTCCATCTCATGTATTCGTCTTCATAGTTTCCAATAGGGTAATACTATTCCTTTACTGCGTCCACAAAAAAATTGCAAGTGGGCTCAGCCCCATATANATCATATTTAACCATTTGTCTAGGGCTTTTGCATCTATCTGTCCTTCAAATACAGGAATATCAAAATTAACTTGTACCTTGACAGGAAAGGTTCTTCCAATGTGGTTTCTTGATTAATATGTGTCTATATCTATCAGAGGTTGTTGAAGGATGTGGGAAGAATTCTCCATCATTTCGTCCCTTTGTTGCGTGAGAGCTTTCTCAAGCAACAGACTGATAGGATCGTTATCTTCATCATTTTTATTTCTTCCTCCATTGAGGGTTTCTTGGGTGTGCAAGAGAGATTTTCCTCTAGAGAGACAAGATAGAGACCCAACTTGATATACTCGGACCTCGTCGGGGACATGCACTAAAAAAAATGGTCAAGAGTAGCCTGCTCTGATACCACTGGTCCAGATTTATTTTTGGCATGAAATGAGAGAAGAGATACAATAAATAAATGCATAGAGATATTGAAGATATCCAACAATATAATAGAAATATATCAGAGATGAAACCATAAACACAGATATACAGTAATACCCTTATTCTATTAATTAAAAAAATGTATAGAGAATATAAAAATACAGAGTGAAAGACTCACTAGAATGGTGGCATCTTATCTCTGATAAGAGATGTGACGGCTACTCGCATTCACAAGAAGATGATTACAATGGACCTTTGAAGGCCTTTTTACAATAAATAGGAATTCCAAAAACCCTAGACATCAAAAAACCTAACCCTAGGATATGAAGCGCCAAAATTTATGTGGGCCCCATTTGGGTATGTTAGTACATCCACAACCTGAGGTCGTAACTTTTGAATACTATCTCCATTTTAGGCGTATTATAGCCCATTGAAAAGGTATCATCGAGGAAATTTATTTTTCAAGATCAATCATTCATTAGGCTATTATTAAGAAGCTCGATCTAGAAAAACCTTCATTTAGGCCCTCAAAATGGCCCCAGAAGTTAAAAATTGCTAAAAATAGTAAATTGCCAAAATTGCCAGAAAACTATTTTTCAGCCAGTTGGAAAAGTTGGGTGGCCATCGATATCGACCTGGATCAATCCTCCCTCCTTAGGAAGCAATTTTATCCATTTCATTAAGTGACCGGGGGAGAGAAAAAAGTGTTTGCTGAATCTAAATCTTGGTGGGTTGCTTGCCTTACTAGAGACATCTTGTTGCTCAGTTTGTGGAAGGCTATCATGAGCATGTGACTGGAAGGGTTGGACCTTTTTAACCAATCTGGATATATGATATTATTTTGTGCATAAGGAATCTTTATACTTTGCTACAATTTTTTCTACCCGTTTCTATTGGATAGAAGGTGCTTGGGCCGAGGTTGTAGTGGTTGCAATATCCTTTTGTTCACCTTCTGAACAGATTATGAAGAAGCTGAATTTTGTAGTATGAGATACTACCTTGCGACACTTTTTAGGTGGAACAAATGTGGTTGGACCAAGAGAACATCACAAATATCCGGTGGAGAAACATCACATAATACCTCATCCTTGAATGGTTGGATGTCATATGCCAAATGACACTACTGCCTGATACAAAGATCTCATCCTTGGTAAAGCCACCCAATGTTGTATGGTTGTAGGTGTGGTGTTGTCGACAATCCCACCTATTTGACGACCTCTGTTGAGATGAGGTTCTTATGGCTTCTGCTATCAACAATAAAATGCAGTGGGTCCCCTTCACCCACATGTGTGAATGAAAAAGGCGCTCCCCCTCTTTAGGATATGTTGGTTCTTCTGGTTGAATTGATGTGGTCCCAACAATAGCAGTGGGGTCTGCATCAATGATCTGTCCGTTACCAATATTTTCATAATCAGATTCTGAATCAGGGTTCGGATCCTTCTCTTTGATCTCGACCACTACTGACTATTTTGAGTGACATTGATTGGTGTTGTGCCCAGGGATTTTGTGGAAATTGCACCATTTTCTGGTGTCCTTCTTTGTCTTCCCCTGACCCTTCTTTTCCTGTGGCATGGACTATTTTTTAGGAGGCTGTTTGTTAGGGCCATCTTTGTCATATTCTGGTTGTTGCAGGTTTGCAAACCCGAAATCCCATTTGTTCTAGTTCTTAAATTTCTATTCGATTTTAATATCATATCGATAAGAAGTACCGAGTGATGAGATGTCTAGAAAATCCATTTCAGTTTGGATGTATCTTTGTAGAGCCCCATGGTATTTAATAACCAAATTTCGTTCGGAGTCTTTAATACCCAGCTTGGCGCACAAGGTATGGAAGGTATTGGCGAACTTCAGAACTTCTTGGCCCCTGTCTTTCCAAAGTGTGGTCGATCCCATGTATTGGTTCTTATAATTTCCAACAGGGTAATACTATTCCTTTATCGTGTCCAAAAAAAAATCCTAAGTGGGCTTGGCCCCATATATTCCAGACTCCTCCGTGGAACTTTTCTACCAGTAAGTTTCCCACTAATTGTTGACATGAGGGAGATATTTAAGGAGTGTGAATGTGATCGTTTCTCTGTTGGAAAAATTGTGAACAGAGAAATACCTTTCTAGTAGATTTAACCATTTGTCTAGGGCTTCTGCATCTATGTGTCCTTCAAATACAGGAATATAAAAATTAACTTATACCTTGAAAGGTGAGGTTCTTCCAAAGTGGTTGCTTGATGAATATGCACATGTTTCTATCGGAGGGCGTTGAAGGATGTGGGAATAATTCTCCATCATTTCGTCCCTTTGTCACGTGAGAGATTTCTTAAGCAACAGATTGATACAATCGTTTTCTTCGTCATTTTTCTTTTCTTCCGCCATTGAGGGTTTCTTGGGTGTGCGAGAGAGATTTTTCTTAAGAGAGACAAGCTTGAGACCCAAATTTTTATACTTGGACCTCGTCAAGGACATGCATTGAAAAGAATGATCAAGAGCAGCCTGCTCTGATACCACTGGTCTGGATGTATTTTCGACATGAAATGAGAGTGAAGATATAATAAATAAATGCATAGAGATATTGAAGATATCCAATAATCTAACAGAAATATATCAGATATGAAACCATAAACATAGATATATAGTAATACATGTATTCTATTAATTAAAAAAATGTATAGAGACTGTAAAAATACAGAGCAAAAGACTTGCTAGAATTGTGGCATCTTATCTTTGATAAGGGATGTGATGGCTACTCGCATTCACAAGAATATGATTACAATGGGGCTCTAAAGGATTTTTTACAATAAACAGGAATTCCAAACACTCTAGACATAAAAAAATCTAACCCTGGGAGATGAAGTGCCAAAAGTTATGTGGGCCCTGTTTGGGTAAGTTAGTACATCAACTTCACGGGGTCATAATTTTTGCATATGGTCTCCATTTTAGGTGTATGATAGCCCATTGGAAAGGTATCATTGAGGAGATTTATTTTTTAGATAAATCCTTCCTTATGATATCATTGAGAATCTAGATCCCGAAAAACCTTCATTTAGGCCCTCAAAATGGCCCCAGAAGTTAAAAACTACTAAAAATAGTAAATTGCCAAAATTGCCAGAAAACAGTTTTCAACCAGTTGAAAAAGGTGGGTGGCCACCAATATCGACCTGGATCAATCCTCCCTCCTTAGGAAGAAATGGTGTCCATTTCATTGAGTTCCCAGGGGAGAGGAAAAAGCATTTTTCGAATCTAAATCTTGGTGAGTTGCTTGCCTTAGTAGAGACGTCGTGCTGCTCAGTTTGTGGAAGGCTATCACGAGCATGTGACTGGAAGGGTTGGACCTTTTTAAAGAGTTTGTATACATGATATTATTTTGTGCATAAGGAATGTTTACACTTTGATACAATTTTTTTGACCTTCTTCTGTTGGATAGAAGGTGATTGGACCGAGGCTATAGTGGTTGTAGTATCCTTTTGTTCACCTTTTGAATAGATTGTGAAGAAGCTGAATTTTGTAGTATGAGATACTACCTTGCGACACTCTTTAGATGGTAGAGTAGTCAGAAATACCTTTGGTATTCTCTAGAGATGACCCCTAGAGAAGAAATGACACTATGGAATCAAGACTGATATACAGTATGGCACTTCCACATCTGTGGTTGGCCCAAGAGAACATCACAGATATCTGGTGGAGAAACATCACATATTAACTCATCCTTGAAGGGTTATATGTCGTATGCCAAATGACACTAGTGGCTGACACGAAGATCTCATCCTTGGCGAAGCCACCCGATGTTGTATGGCTATGGGTGTGGTGTTGTCGACAATCCCACCTATTTGATGACCTCTGTTGAGATGAGGTTCTTCTGGCTTCCACTATCAACAATAAAATGTAGCGGGGTCCCCTTCACCCACATTTTTGAAAGAAAAAGGAGCNAGGATATGTTGGTTCTTCTTCTTGAATTGATGTGGTCCCGACAATAGCAGTGGGGTCTGCATCAATGATCTATCCTTTAACAATATTTTCAGAATCCGATTCAGAATCAGGGTTCATCTCCCTGTCTTTGATCTCGGCCACTTCTGATTACTTTGAGTGACATTGATTGGTGTTGTGCTAAGGGATTTTGTGGAAATCACACCATTTTCTGGTGTCCTTATTTGTCTTCGTGTGACCCTTATTTTCCTGTGGCTTAGACTGGTTTTCGGGAGACTGTTTGTTAGGGCCATACTTTTCATACTTTGGTTGTTGCGGATTTGCATACCTGAACTCCCATTTGTTTTGGTGCTTAAATTTCTTCTCAATTTTAACAACATATCGATAAGCAGCACTGAGTGATGAGATGTCCAAAAAATCCATTTCAGTTTGGATGTATTTGTGTAGAGCCTCATGGTATTTTAGAACCAAATGTTGCTCGGAGTCTTTGATACCCAGCTTGGTGTGCAAGTTATGGATGGTATTGGTAAACTCCAGAATTTGTTGGCCCCTCTCTTTCCACAGTGTGGTCCATCTCATGTATTGGTCCTCATAGTTTCCAATAGGGTAATATTGTTCCTTTACCGTGTCCATAAAAACATCCCAATTGGGCTTGGCCCCATATATTTCAGACTCCTCTGTGGAAATTTTCTCCCAGTAAGTTTCCCATCAATGTTTGACATGAGGGAGAACTTTATGGAGTGCGAAGGTGATCATTTCTCTGTCGAAAAAATTGTGAACAGAGAAATACCCTTCTAGCAGATTTAATTATTTATCTAAGGCTTCTGCATCTATCTATCCTTCAAATATAGGAATATCAAAATTAACTTGTACCTTGAAAGGCGAGGTGCTTCCAAAGTGGCCACTTGATGAATATTCTCTTGTTTCTATCGACAAGCATTGAAGGATGTGGGAAAAATTCTCCATCATTTCGTCCCTCTATTGCTTGACAGCTTGCTCAAGCAACAGAATGATAGGATCATTTTCTACATCATTTTTCTTTTCTTCTGCCATTAAGGGTTTCTTGGGTGTGCGAGAGCGATTTTCTTCAAGAGAGAGAAACTAGAGACCCAAGTTTCTATAATCGGACCTCGTTGGGGACATGCACTGAAACAAATGATCAAGAGCAGCCTGCTCTGATACCATTGATCCAGATTTATTTTCGGTATGAAATGAGAGCGGAGATATAATAAACAAATGCATAGAGATATCACAAATATCCAATAATAGAACATAAATGTATTAGATATGAAACCATAAAAACATATATACAATAATACATGATTTCTATTAATGAAAGAAATTTACAGAGACTGTAAAAATATAGAGCGAAGGACTCGCGAGAATGGTGGCAGCTTATCTCTCAGAAGAGATGTGACGGCTACTCGCATTCATAAGAAGATGATTATAATGAGGCTCTGAAGAAATTTTTACAATAAACAGGAATGAAAAAAACAATAGACATCCAAAAACCTAACCCTAGGATACAAAGCGCCAAAAGTCATGTGGGCCCCATTTGGGTAAGTTAGTACATCAACTTCCTGGGCTTGTAACTTTTGCATACGATCTCCATTTTAGGCGTGTGATAGCCCATTGGAAAGGTATCATTGATGAGATTAATTTTGGGGGATCAATCATGACTTTAGATATAATTGGCAATATTTTTCCTGAAAAACCTTCATTTAGGCCCTCAAAATGGCCCCGAAAGTTAAAAAATTCTAAAAATAGTAAATTGCCAAAATTGCTAGAAAATTATTTTGAGCCACTTGGAAAAGGTGGGTAGACACTAATATCTAGATGGATGAATTCTCCCTCCTTAGGAAGCAATGGTATCCATTGCGTTGAGTGCCTGAGGGAGAGGAAAAAGTGTTTGTTGAAACTGAATCTTGGTGAGCTACTTGCACTGTTGGAGACGTCGTGCTGCTCGATTTGTGGAAGGATATCATGAGTATGTGGTTGGCCCAAGAGAACATCATAGACATCCAGTGGGGAAAAATCACATAATACCTCATCCTTGAATGGATGGTTGTCGTATGACAATCGACAGTGCTGGATGAAACAAAGGTCTCATCCTTGGCAAAGCGACTCGATGTTGTATGGATGCAGGTGTGGTGTTTTCAACAATCCAAACTATTTGACAACCTCTGCTGAGATGAGGTTCTTTTGGATTCCTTTCTAAACAAGAAAATGCAGCGGGGTCCCCTTCACCCACATTTGCAAATGAAAAAGGTGTTCCCCCTCTTCAGGATCTCTTGGTTCTTCTGGTTGAATTGTTGTGGTCACGAAAATAGTCGTGGCTTCTGCGTCAATGATCTGTCCTTTGCCAGTATTTTCAGAATCAGATTCTAAATCAGGGTCTAGCTCCTTTTCTTTGATCTCAGCCACCAATGACTGTTTTGAGTGACATTCATTGGTGTTGTGCCAAGTGATTTTGTGGAAATCGCACCATTTTCCAGTGTCCTTCTTTTTCTTCCTATGAACCTTCTTTTCCTGTGGCTTGGACTGGTTTTCGAGAGACTATTTATCAGGGTCATCTTTTTCATATTTTGGTTGTTGTGGATTTTCAGACTCGAACTCTCATTTTTTCTACTGCTTAAATTTCTGCTCAATTTTAACATCATATCGATAAGCAACATCGAGTGATGAGATGTCCAGAAAATCCATTTCAGTTTAGATCTATCTATGTATAGCCCCATGGTATTTTAGAACCAAATGTCATTTGGAGTCTTTGATACCCAGCTTGGTGCATAAGGTATGGAAGGTATTGGTGAACTACGGAACTTCTTGTCCCCTCTCTTGGTGCAGTGTGGTCCATCTCATGTATTGGTCCTCATAGTTTCCAATAGGCTAATAATGTTCCTTTACTGCGTCCACAAAAAAATCCCAAGTGGGCTCAGCCCCATATATTCAAGAGTCCTCTGTGGAAATTTTCTCCCAGTAAGTTTCCCACCAATGTTGGACATGATGGAGAGATTTAAGGAGTGCGAAGGTGATATTTTCTCTGTCACAAAAATTGTGAATAGAGAAATACCCTTCTAGCCGATTTAACCATTTATCTAGGGTTTCTACATCTATCTGTCCTTCAAATACAAGAATATCAAAATTAACTTGTACCTTGAAAGACAAGGTGGTTCCAAAGTGGTCTCTTGATGAATATGCCCTTGTTGCGATCAACAGGTGTTGAGGGATGTGAAAACGATTCTCCATCATTTCGTCCCTCTTTCATGTGAGAGCTTGCTAAAGCAACAGACTGATAGGATTTCCTGCTCCTCCATTTTTATTTTCTTCCACCATTGAGGGTTTCTTGGGTGTGAGAGAGAGATTGTCCTCAAGATATACAAGCTCAAGACCCAGCCTTCTATAGTTGTACCTCGTTGGGGACATCCACTTAAAAAATCGATCAAGAGAAGCCTACTCTGATACCACTGATTCGGATTTATTTTTGGCACGAAATGAGAGCAGAGATATAATAAAGAAATGCACAGAGATATTGCAGATATACAATAATATAATTGAATTGTATCAGATATGAAACGATAAAAACAGATATAGAGTAATACATGATTTCTATTAATGAAAGAAATATACATAGACCGTAAAAATACAGAGTGAAAGAGTCGCTACAATTGTGACAACTTATCTCAGAGAAGAGATGTGATGGCTACTCGCATTCGCAAGAAGATGATTACAATGAGGCTCTGAAGGCCTTTTTACAATAAAAAGGAATGCCAAAAACTCTATACATCCAAAAAACTAACCCTAGGCGATGAAGCACCAAACATCGTGTGGGCCCCATTTGGGTAAGTCAGTACATCAACTTCCCGGGGTCGTAACATTTTGCATACGATCTCTGTTTTAGGCGTATGGTAGCCCATTAGAAAGGTACCATCGAGGAGATTTATTTTGGGGGATCAATCATGCCTTAGTCAATCATTGAGAAGCTCGATCCTGGAAAACCTTCATTTAGGCCCTCAAAATGGCCTCGGAAGTTAAAAACTGCTAAATATAGTAAATTGCCAAAATTGCCAGAAAACTATTTTGTGCTAGTTGAAAAAGGTGGGTGGCCATAAGTATCCATCTGGATCAATCCTCCCTCCTTAGGAAGAAATGGTATACATTGCGTTGAGTGTCAGGGGGAGAGGAAAAATAACTTGCTAAATTTGAATCTTGGTGAGTTGCTTGCACATATATGGTTGGCACAAGAGAACATCACAAACATCTGGTCGGGAAACATCACATAATACCTCATCCTTGAAGGGATGGATGTCGTATGATAATTGACATTGTTGGCTGACATGAAGATATCGTCTTTGGCTAAGCCACCCGATGTTGTATGGTTGTAGGTGTGGTGTTGTCGATAATCCCAACTGTTTGACAACCTCTACAAAGATCAGATTCTTATGGCTTCCGGTATCAACAATAAAATGAAGTGTGGTACCCTTCACCCACATTTGTGAATGAAAAATATGCTCCCCATCTTCATGATATGTTGGTTCTTCTGGTTGAATTGTTGCAGTCGCAAAAATAGTAGTGCTGTCTATGTCAATGATCTGTACTTTACCACTGTTTTCATAATCAGATTCAGAATCAGGGTTTGTCTCCTTTTCTTTGATCTCGGCCACCAATGACTGTTTTGAGTGACATTCATTAGTGTTTTTCCAAGGTCTTTTGTGGAAATCACACCATTTTCAG
>SNQJ01S0041786.1:110981-122684 GCA_010110895.2 Picea sitchensis
TATTGGAAACTATGAGGACCAATACATGAGATGGACCACACTGTGGAAAGACAGGGGCTAACAAATTCTGGAGTTCACCAATACCATCCATACCTTGCACACCAAGCTGGGTATCAAAGACTCCGAGCAACATTTGGTTCTGAAATACCATGAGGCTCTAGACAGATACATCCAAACTGAAATGGATTTTTTGGACATCTCATCACTCAGTGCTGCTTATCGATATGTTGTTAAAATTGAGAAGAAATTTAAGCACCAAAACAAATAGGAGTTCAGGTATGCAAATCCACAACAACCAAAGTATGACAAGTATGGCCCTAACAAGCAGTCTCCCGAAAACCAGTCTAAGCCACAAGAAAATAAGGGTCACACGAAGACAAAGAAGGACACTAGAAAATGGTGTGATTTCCACAAAATCCCTTAGCACAACACCAATCAATGTCACTCAAAATAATCAGAAGTGGCCGAGATCAAAGATAGGGAGCCGAACCCTGATTCAGAATCTGATTCTGAAAATACTGTTAAAGGACAGATCATTGATGCAGACCCCACTGCTATTGTCGGGACCACATCAATTTAAGAAGAAGAACCAACATATCCTGAAGAGGGGGAGCTCCTTTTTCTTTCAAAAATGTGGGTGAAGGGGACCACGCTACATTTTATTGTTGATAGTGGAAGCTACAATAACCTCATCTCAACAGAGGTCGTCAAATAGGTGGGATTGTCGACAACACCACACCCATAGCCATACAACATCGGGTGGCTTCGCCAAGGATGAGATCTTCGTGTCAACCACTATTGTCATTTGGCATACGACATCTAACCCTTCAAGGATGAGGTAATATATGATGTTTCTCCACCAGATATCTGTGATGTTATCTTGGGCCAACCACAGATGTGGAAGTGCCATACTGTATATCAGTCTCGATTCCATAGTGTCATTTCTTCTCTAGGGGTCATCTCTATAGAATACCATAGGTATTTCTGACTACTCTACCACCTAAAGATTGTCTCAAGGTAGTATCTCATACTACAAAATTCAGCTTCTTCACAATCTATTCAAAAGGTGAACAAAAGGATACTGCAACCACTATAGCCTCGATCCAATCACCTTCTATCCAACAGAAGAAGGTCAAAAAAATTGTATCAAAGTGTAAATATTCCTTATGCACAAAATAATATCATGTATCCAAACTCTTTAAAAAGGTCCAACCCTTCCAGTCACATGCTCGTGATAGCCTTCCACAAACTGAGCAGCACGATGTCTCCAATAAGGCAAGCAACTCACCAAGATTCAGATTCGAAAAATGTTTTTTCCTCTCCCCTGGGAACTCAATGAAATGGACACCATTTCTTCCTAAGGATGGAGGATTGATCCAGGTCGATATTGGCAGCCACCCACCTTTTTCAACTGGTTGAAAACTGTTTTCTGGCAATTTTGGCAATTTACTATTTTTAGCAGCTTTTAACTTCTGGGGCCATTTTGAGGGCCTAAATGAAGGTTTTTCAGGATCGAGATTCTCAATGATAGCCTAAGGAAGGATTTATCCTAAAAAATAAATCTCCTCAATGATACCTTTCCAATGGGCTATCATACACCTCAAACTGGAGACCATATGCAAAAATTATGACTTCGTGAAGTTGATGTACTAACTTACCCAAACAGGGCCCACATAACTTTTGGCGCTTCATCTCCTAGGGTTAGATTTTTTGATGTCTAGGGTGTTTGGAATTCCTGTTTATTGTAAAAAATCCTTTAGAGCCCCATTGTAATCATATTCTTGTGAATGTGAGTAGCCATCACATCCCTTATCAAAGATAAGATGCCACAATTCTAGCAAGTCTTTTGCTCTGTATTTTTACAGTCTCTATACATTTTTTTAATTAATAGAATACGTGTATTACTATATATCTGTGTTTATGGTTTCATATATGATATATTTCTGTTAGATTATTGGATATCTTCAATATCTCTATGCATTTATTTATTATATCTTCACTCTCATTTCATGCCGAAAATACATCCAGACCAGTGGTATCAGAGCAGGCTGCTCTTGATCATTCTTTTCAATGCATGTCCTTGATGAGGTCCAAGTATAAAAATTTGGGTCTCAAGCTTGTCTCTCTTAAGGAAAATCTCTCTCGCACACCCAAGAAACCCTTAATGGTGGAAGAAAAGAAAAATGACGAAGAAAACGATTGTATCAATCTGTTGCTTAAGAAATCTCTCACGTGACAAAGGGACGAAATGATGGATAATTATTCCCACATCCTTCAACGCTCTCCGATAGAAACAGGTGCATATTCATCAAGAAACCACTTTGGAAGAACCTCACCTTTCAAGGTATAAGTTAATTTTGATATTCCTGTATTTGAAGGACACATAGATGCAGAAGCCCTAGACAAATGGTTAAATATACTAGAAAGGTATTTCTCTGTTCAAAATTTTTCCGACAGAGAAACGATCACATTCACACTCCTTAAATATCTCCCTCATGTCAACAATTAGTGGGAAACTTACTGGTAGAAAAGTTCCATGGAGGAGTCTGGAATATATGGGGCCAAGCCCACTTAGGATTTTTTTGTGGACGCGATAAAGGAATAGTATTAACCTGTTGGAAATTATAAGAACCAATACATGGGATCGACCACACTTTGGAAAGAGAGGGGCCAAGAAGTTCTGGAGTTCACCAATACCTTCCATACCTTGTGCACGAAGTTGGGTATTAAAGACTCCGAATGAAATTTGGTTATGAAATACCATGGGGCTCTACACAGATACATCCAAACTGAAATGGATTTTCTAGACATCTCATCACTCGATACTTCTTATCGATATGATATTAAAATCGAACAGAAATTTAAGAACTAGAACAAATGGGATTTCGGGTTTGAAAACCTGCAACAACCAGAATATGACAAAGATGGCCCTAACAAACAACCTCCTAAAAAATAGTCCATGCCACAGGAAAAGAAGGGTCAGGGGAAGACAAAGAAGGACACCAGAAAATGGTGCAATTTCCACAAAATCCCTGGGCACAACACCAATCAATGTCACTCAAAATAGTTAGTAGTGGCCGAGATCAAAGAGAAGGATCCGAACCCTGATTCAGAATCTGATTCTGAAAATATTGGTAAAGGACAGATCATTGATGCAGACCCCACTGCTATTGTTGGGACCACATCAATTCAACCAGGAGAACCAACATATCCTAAAAAGGGGGAGCGCCTTTTTCATTCACAAATGTGGGTGAAGGGGACCCACTGCATTTTATTGTTGATAGCGGAAGCCAGAAGAACCTCATCTCAGCAGAGGTCATCAAATAGATGGGATTGTCGACAACACCACACCTACAACCATACAACATCGGGTGGCTTTACCAAGGATGAGATCTTCGTATCAGGCGGTAGTGTCATTTGGCATACGACATCCAACCATTCAAGGATGAGGTATTATGTGATGTTTCTCCACTGGATATTTGTGATGTTATCTTGGTCCAACCACATTTGTTCCACCTAAAAAGTGTCGCAAGGTAGTATCTCATACTACAAAATTCAGCTTCTTCATAATCTGTTCAAAAGGTGAACAAAAGGATATTGCAACCACTACAGCCTCGACCCAAGCACCTTCTATCCAATAGAAACGGGTAGAAAAAATTGTAGCAATGTATAAAGATTCCTTATGCACAAAATAATATCATATATCCAGATTGGTTAAAAAGGTCCAGCCCTTCCAGTCACATTCTCGTGATAGCCTTCCACAAACTGAGCAACAAGACGTCTCTAGTAAGGCAAGCAACTCACCAAGATTTAGATTCAGCAAACACTTTTTCCTCTCCCCCGGGCACATAATGAAATGGATACCATTTCTTCCTAAGGAGGGAGGATTGATCTAGGTCGATATCGNNTTTTTAGCAATTTTTAACTTCTGGGGCCATTTTGAGGGCCTAAATGAAGGTTTTTCTAGATCGAGATTCTCAATAATATCCTAATGAATGATTCATCTTGAAAAATAAATTTCCTCGATGATACTTTTCCAATGGGCTATAATACACCTAAAATGGAGATAGTATGCAAAAGTTACGACCTCAGGTTGTTGATGTACTAACATACCCAAATGGGGCCCACATAAATTTCGGCGCTTCATATCCTAGGGTTAGGTTTTTGGATGTCTAGGGTTTTTGGAATTCCTATTTATTGTAAAAAGGCCTTCAAAGGTCCATTGTAATCATCTTCTTGTGAATGCGAGTAGCCGTCACATCTCTTATCAGAGATAAGATGCCACCATTCTAGTGAGTCTTTCACTCTGCATTTTTATATTCTCTATACATTTTTTTAATTAATAGAATAAGGGTATTACTGTATATCTGTGTTTATGGTTTCATCTCTGATATATTTCTATTATATTATTAGATATCTTCAATATCTCTATGCATTTATTTATTATATCTCTTCTCTCATTTCATGCCAAAAATAAATCTGGACCAGTGGTATCAGAGCAGGCTACTCTTGATCATTTTTTTTAGTGCATGTCCCTGACGAGGTCCGAGTATATCAAGTTGGGTCTCGATCTTGTCTCTCTTGAGGAAAATCTCTCTTGCACACCCAAGAAACCCTCAATGGAGGAAGAAATAAAAATGATGAAGAAAACGATCCTATCAGTCTGTTGCTTGAGAAAGCTCTCACGCAACAAAGGGACGAAATGATGGAGAATTCTTCCCACATCCTTCAACAATTTCTGATAGAAATAGACACATATTCATCAAGAAACCACTTTGGAAGAACCTTTCCTGTCAAGGTACAAGTTAAATTTGATATTCCTGTATTTGAAGGACAGATAGATGTAGAAGCCCTAGACAAATGGTTAAATATGATAGAAGGGTATTTCTCTGTTCACTATTTTTCCGACAGAGAAACGATCACCTTCACACTCCTTAAATCTCTCCCTCATGTCAACAATTGGTGGGAAACTTACTGGTATAAAACTTCCATAGAGGATTCTGGAATATATGGGGCCGAGCCCACTTGCAATTTTTTTGTGGACACAGTAAAGGAATAGTATTACCCTATTGGAAACTATGAGGACCAATACATGAGATGGACCACACTATGGAAAGAGAGGGGCCAAGAAGTTCTAGATTTCATCAATACCTTCCATACCTTGCACACCAAGTTGGGTATCAAAGACTCCGAACGACATTTGGTTCTGAAATACCATGGGGCTCTACAGAGATACATATAAACTGAAATGGATTTTATGCACATCTCATCACTTGGTACTACTTATCGATATGCTGTCAAAAAAAAGAAGAAATTTAAGCATGAGAATAAATGGGAGTTCAAGTCTGCAAATCTACAACAATGAAAGTATGAAAAATACGGCCCTAACAAACAGTCTCCCGAAAACGAGTCCAAGCCATAGGAAATGAAGGGTCACGGGAAGACAAACAAGCACAGTGGAAAATGCTGTGATTTCCAAAAAATACCTTGGCAAAAAACCAATGAATGTCACTCAAAACAGTCAATGGTGGACGAGATCAAAGACAAGGAGCCGAACCATGATTCAAAATCTAATTCTGAAAATACTGGTAAAGGACTGATCATTGACAAAGACCCCGCTGCTATTGTCATGACCACAACAATTCAACCAAAAGAACCAATAGATCCTAAAGAAAGGGAGAACCTTTTTCATTCACAAATGTGGGTGAAGGGGACCCCACTGAATTTTATTGTTGATAGAAAAATCAAGAAGAACATCATCTCAGCAAAGGTCGTCAAACAGTTGGGATTGTTAACAATGTTGAAAAAATTCTTAAATTTTTTTATCCTTAAGGCCTAAATTTTCTTTTTTCAGGTTTTAGCTTTTCACAAAACATGAGTTTTGTTATCAATCCCAAACACATGACACCCTTTTCTCAAAGAATTTAATTATTTGGATAATAAAAGGCAAAGAGGCTTAAAATAATTATAAGAAATCATGACGCCTTTTCTATGAAATCATTTTAATCATGATAAGTTTTAAAACTAACGGATTTGAGGTTAAGCTTGAAGAATTTTTGGGATTCGGGGTTTGCTGAAAAAATATTTTTTGATACAAATCGAATCGCGAAATCCCGATCCCCGATTTCCTGAAACATTGAAGTCTTAGTTAAAACAAGGATTAATTAATTCTCTAATGTGAAAGGTTAAGGGTTAATATAATCATGTTGTAATTTTGGGATTCACGATGCAGTGACAACATATCTCCTGTCATCATGATTCCTGAAATCCCAAATCACGAAACCCCGATCATAGTTCATGTTAAATCATTCTAATTCTATTTTGGCCTTAATCGTGATTAGTTAGTTAATTAAGATGAGTTTAAGTCCTGTCTTTAAAAAAACCCGTCGCGATTTTTCGATTTTGGAGATCGGATTTCATCGATGACATACTTCTCGACATTATGATCCCCAGAATCCCGAAAACGTTTAATCTCAATTAATTACTTTGCTAAAACATTTTAAGTCTTAATTAACACGTCGCGATTTCACAATTTCGGAGATCGGATTTCATCGATAACATACTTTTCAACATCATGATTTATGAAATCTCGAAAAACAAAGTTTTCAGTCTTAATCTATGATTAGCACTAATTAACCTTTTTCCAAAACAGGATTAATGATAATCATTCTTTCTAAGTTTTCGTTCATGTTTCTCTTTCCGATTAAGTAAAGTGTCCCAAGTTTTCTTTAAAAATCCGAAGGCGCCTAAATACGGACATTAAATGCGTGTCTCAGAAATATATCCTCTGCATTAAATGCCTTGAATTCTTGACAGATGTGTCAATGCCATCACTTTTAAAAGTATTCAAAGTGAGCATTTTATTGTCTATGTTTTTATTTCATCAAGCATAAGAAACACTTAGCTGAGCTCATTCATTCATTTTCTGTAATAGTTTTTCAATTTAACATAAAGTCATTGCACCAATAAAGGCACCGAAGAAGAGAGAAGATACACAGAAAGGAGATACCATCTCCGACACCACACCACACACTATAGACTCCATTAAATCTTGAACTCAAATCTCTGAATTTCTGGAATATGAACTCCAGAATGCTCATCTTGATTTTGAGAATCATTGTCGAGACATAGCTGAGTCAAAGCTTCATAAGATCATTGCACGCCTGCAGCTCGTGGCATACAATGATATGATCAGTTGGACCTTGGAAAAGGTTGATATCTTGACGAGGATAATCTTAAACGATCAAGGAGTTATCATTGCCTCATTCAGGCCATAGCACATACAAGTAATGTATAAACTTTCGCCAAATCCTAAACATATTTTTAATGCCGAATTTTTAGCAGAGTTTTAGAGGAAATAATGCATTGAGGTAGACCGGACATATCCTGATATGATTAGAGAAAGGGTGAGGTGTCCAACAAAGATTAGAGCTGATGCCCATGGGATTTACGCTAAAGCATCCTTGAATGAATACATGGTATATGTAGCTATTATGCTATGTAGACTTTTTGGGAGAAAAAATCCCTGCCATTTTCATGCAGATTGGGTGCCCTTTTTAGAAGAAGCTTTAGAAGGAAATGCTTTTAACTAGCATAATATTTTGTCAGATAACCTAACACAGGAAATATCAAACTACAAAGCAACAAAATCAAAGCGACAACCAATAGCCTTTTACATGTCAGCATACAATATGGATGCAATCTGTTATGTGACTCCTTTTCCCTTAATGAATTGGAGTTGGAACATTTCTTGTCTGGAACCCATTCATAAATATCACTCAGGCCTTTGGGAAGAAAATGCTAAGGACACATTTTATGAGGTTTTTCATTTTATTATAATTCCGATGCATAAAATATTTTTTGAATGCGAACCCCCTTGCATTTCTAATGCAATCACAGAAAATCTTAAAGCAATTGTTGACTGGTTTATTGAGGAGAATTTTTCCTACATTAGGGTTTACGTTTGTTCCATTACCTCTCATGCACTCCCTAAATTCCTACCAGATAGATTGGTGTGCAGGGAGGTAGCCCATCAGATAGTAAAGGGCGGCATTGGATTAGAACTAAAAGCAACTTAGAAGAAGTCATGGCCAACTTTCCCTGTACATATTGGGAAATTTTCTTTATTAAATCTAGGCCATTCTAAGGTAGAGGATAAAGCATTAGAATAAGTGAAATTAGTAGATATTGAGCATAGAAAGTATGACCCCTACCAAATAATAAGCAGGCATTTTATACATTGTAATCTAAAGGCCTATGAACATGAAACATCTATCTATGATGATGTATTCAAGGATGTTAAATCCTATGAAGAAGTACTGAATAGAGTACAGGCCATGCCACCTGGCTCACAAACTAGATTCATGTCACTCCAAGGCCATAGGCGAAGTTGCATACCCAAGAGTTTATAGGGTGAAGTTTCGACCACACCTCCAGAGTAGGAAGGGCCTCCCCCAGAGTTTGAAAAAAATACATAGGACAAAGCAAATCCCAAAGGCAATATGAAGTATACTGGGATAACTTCCCAAGACACAGAGGGTTCCCAGACAAAATAATCAGAGACAAGGAAGGGAAAAGAGATGGAAACACCCCCAGAAATCCCTAAGGATGTTCCAAAAAAGACAGGAGGAACAACATCAACAGAGCTTGGAAGTCCCATCACTTCCTTAACCCCATTGCAGTCAACTTATGGAACCCCCCATGAAGGATCTTTGTATGTCAGCGATCTAGAGCCAATTTCAAGGGATGAGATCCCTCCATCAGATTATTTTTTCAGTAAAAAGAGAAGAGAAATCTTGAAATAGGAAATTCATCCGAGAGGAGAGGGGATGGTTAAAAAACATAGGGTCATTATAGATGGAAAGAAGCTTAAAGATGGAGAATTTGCTACTGAGTTAGCAGGTACGATGGGTGCTATAGCATCAACAAATATATATTCTGTTGGCAGTTTAACAACCATGCTCGAACAAAAAGACCAAACAATAACTCAGTTACAAGACAAATTGAAAGAAACTGAGAGAAATATCAGTTGGGGAATACAAAAGGGTCTAGAACAAGCTAGACTAAAAGATATTCAAGAAATCCAGAAAATGAAAACAGACTTAGAAGAGGCAAAACAGATAATACAGGTCACACAGGCACAGATCCAAAAGTAGGAAGAAGAAAATAAACAGTTACAAGAGAAAATTAGTTCTATTACTAATCAAATAGTAGAACTTGAAATTTTCAGGACACAAGCATTGGTAATACATTTGAAAATAGAAGAAGAACAATAGAAAGTGTTTTTGAATCTGGAAGTAGTCCAGAATTACTTTCAGGAAACAAATAAATCCTTGGAGAATGTTTTCCAAAAGGAAAGGGAAGCAAAAGTGGCTAGAACGACTTTCCAAAAGGCAGTATCCCTCTCAACAAAGGAAGAAGTCGGAAGGATTCATAAATTATCCATTTCAGAACAGGTTAAAGGAGACGTAATACTTAAAGTGTGGGAAGTAGACCTGGCTGAATATAGAAGAATAACCAGAGATGTCAATCATGATTTCCAGGGAATTTTTTATCTCTTAGAAAGGACTTCATTGAATATTGGAAAAAATGACTGTCCCAGATTATTAGGTGAGATTAACATTGCCAAGCACTAGCTAAGGTTCAAAGAAGAGCTGGAGGAAATGAAGATAGAGATCTCAAAAATTAAATTAATCAATATCACAGAAATCAAAAAATGGATAGTGACAGCAATCCTAAAGTTGCAAACTATTAAGTTCACAGGGAAGATGATAGAACATCATTTGCATGAATTACAGAAAATATTCTTCATGTTTGAAGCAAAAGAGATACCAGACACTCCTAGAGTTTTTGTGAAATTTTTGGGAAAGTGTGTTCATTGTCTTGAGGTGGAGAAAGGAAGTTCATCAACACAAACGTAAAAGAATTTTTTTTGAATATTTTCATCATTAGAAATTAGAAAAGAAATGTAAATGGTTGACATTATTCATATATGTAATCGTAATCTTAGGAAGTGGGTTAATCACCAACGAGAAAATATTTCATGAAGATGTATAAATTTATTTTCAAAATACTGAGAAAGGGCTTTTTTTTTGGGGAGAGAGCCGATTGAATTAACAGTTTTCCAATCCATCATAATATATGATACAGATGAGATTCTAAATCCTGCCAATTTGTAGTTATGTGTTCTTCAACCCTGTTTACTATAATTTATTATGTTTTTCATTCAATGTTTTTCTAATGAATAATCAATTTGAAGTTATCTGTAAACCTCTTTTATAGTTCAGATTGATTTGGATATCAAATAATTTACAGCTTTTCCTCTGAAATTGCTATCAGTGATTTTAAGACCTGTGAATCATTTGAACCTTAATACTTAACTTTTCATTAGAAATCTCATTTTCCTTCTTTATTACGTGTTGAAAATATGAGATTCTTTCTTGATTAAAGCCTCATATTTTTTAGTAGTACTTCTTTGTTATTTTATAATTCTCAAATTGTTGCAAATCCAGGAAACGACCTCGAATGTATTTATGTTAGTGTTTTGAATTTCAAAATTGTTTTTCCTATTCTCATCTCTTAAAAGTTTGAAGTGACATTTTATTAAATTCTTTCACAATTAAATAAAATCTTATTCTCCATGACTGTCCCAAATAGCAGACAACCCAACATTGAACCTAGCCTTCAATATCAAACCAATATCGCTCTGAACCTATTTAATACCATCCTACAAACAACAACTATTTGGGTCGAGTTAGAACGTTCATGGGCTACTATTGAGAGAGATATTAGCATCCAAGAATAGTGAGAAGCTAGACAGAGACAGTTGAGAAACTGATTCTGCTTCACCCTTCCTCTTCAATTCTTATTCTTAAGATATTCCTTTTAACCTTAACGGATGCCTTGACAGTATACTTTACAGCCTTAAAGTATAAACTCGAGAACAACAGACAACACCACACTCGCAACCATACCACATCGAGTGGCTTCACCAAGGACAATATATTCATGTCATCGAGCAATGTCGATTGTCATACGACATCTAGCCCTTCAAGGATGAGGTATTATGTGATGTTTCCCCACCCAATGTCTGTGATATTCTCCTGGGCCAAACATATATGTGGAAGCGTCATGTTGTTTATGAGTCTCGACCCCGTAGTGTCATTGTTTCTCTGGGGGCTCATCTCTACAAAATAGCAAAGGTAGTTCCAACTATTGTTCCACCTATAAAGTGTCGCAAGGTACTATCTAATACTAAAAAATTAAGCTTCTTCAGAATCTGTTCAAAAGGTGAACAAAAGGATACTTCAACCACTACAGCCTCAGCACAAGCGCCTTCTATCCAACATAAGCAGGTCGACAAAATTTTAGCAAAGTGTAAATATTACTTCTGCACAAAATAATATCATGTATCTAGACTGGTTAAAAAGGTCCAACCCTTCTAGCCACATGCTCGTGATAGCCATCCACAAACCAAACAAGGCGACGTCTCCAGCAAAGCAAGCAACTCACCAAGATTCAAATTCAGAAAACACGTTTTCCTCTCCCCCTAGAACTCAACGCAATGGATATGGTTTCTTCCTAAGGAGGGAGGATTGATCTAGGTGGATATCGGTGGCCACCCACCTTTTCCAACTGGCTCAAAACAATTTTCTGGCAATTTTGGCAATTTACTATTTTTAGGAGTTTTTAACTTCTAGGGTC
>SNQJ01S0041786.1:124150-134719 GCA_010110895.2 Picea sitchensis
GTGAAGCTTTGTGCCAAGAAAGAAAGGTCAGATCTGTAGAAAAGAGGTAAGACCTGTAAGCTTTGTTCTCTGATAAAGGTAAGAATAGTTAAAAGTTTTTAGATCTGGAATCTTTGTGCTCTGCAAAAGTAAAATAAGTGAAAAATTCTTAGTATGGATCTAGGTATGTTTGATAGATTCAGTCCTATCTTGGAAACTAAGGCTCTGATAGATGAAAGAATGTTTGATATGAATAGATCTGATAGATATGTTATACCTATGCATAGAAAGAATGTCTGGACTAACAAGTGGATGCAAGATCCTCAAAAGAAATTTTTGTAGGCTAGCTACCATAACCCTAGTATGCAATACAAAAGAGGTTGGGGATCATTTAAAAAAAAGAGAGGATTAACCCTCTGTTACAGTTGCAGAAGGCCGGGACATATTGCTAAGGAATGCCTTGGTGGAAGACCTAGTTGTCTCTCTTGCAAATCTTTGGACCATGAAGTATTAGATTGCCCTAGAATGATTGCTAAAATTGAAGGCATGAATCTGAAAGAAGAAAACCCTAAGGCAGATCCATAAATAATAGAACCCCAGAGAGAATCAGACAAGATGTTACTATAGATACAATACACCTTGAATGATCACCGACATGTTAGATTATCAGAGGTCTTTAACAGGAAAGAATACATCGAGGTAAGAATAGGAGACTTCGAGATTGACTATGTTGTAGATGAGGAAACACAGGTGAATGTTATGACAGAAAGAACTTGGGAAGCTATAGGGAGGCCTGTTATGACCCCTTCACTGAGTGGAATAGGGTTATTCAGATGGAAACTAGTGAACCTATGTGGAAGGCTCAATCAGATATCTATGAATGCTAATGGAACTTCAACAGAAGAAGATTTTGAGATTATCAAATTTATTGAGGACAAAACCCCGTTTACTATGTTACTTGGAAATCCTTGGATTGAAAGAGATCAAGCCAGAAAGAAGGAAGAAGAAAAAGTTTTAGAACAACATAGACAAGAGTTAAAAGACTTCATGACCAGAAGGATCGCGCAGTTGATTGAAGAACAGGAGAAAATATCGAAGCTATATCACACTTGGAACCCATTTGTCAAATTTATGATAACACCAAAGGACTCACAAAAGACTGAAGTTTCTATCTTAAATAAAGAAGAGATGTTATACCTGAACCCTAAGAAAGAACCTCAGCACCGTGAAGTAACTATATCCAAGGAAAATAAGAGCCAGAACGAGAAAATAACCAGTGAAACGAATCTCACTGGAAGGAAAGATAGAAAGTTAAGTAAGAAGAAGGCACAGATTGAAAAGTTGCAGGAGATTCTAGATAGAACATCGTAGAAATAAAACTTGCAGAATGGGAGCTTCGCCAAGATAGCAGAACAACGACCTATGACACTTCTCCGTGATGAAGAGATATAGCCATTGGACTGATATACCCATTTTCCTTCCTCTCCGAACAGACAGAAAAGCATTAAAGGATCATCACTAGACCATTGAACCACACCATAATGGACAAATCAACGTTAATGGAAGCTTCATGCCCATTGCAAGAAGGCCATTGCTGAATTTGTTATTTAGTTCGTCGCGCCATGCATGAAGAACACTTTTTCCAACTAATAATTAGAAGCCCATTGAATAATAGTTGTGTATAGTGGTCATTGCGATCTGGTTGGTCATCCTAGTACAATATCTGAGATCATTGTGAAACCTGACTAATTTTTCTTTCTGAGTGCGTATATCCGACGAATTTAGCACAGCCGAAGAATCTGCAAGAGAGGTACTCTCTATCCTTAGAATTGAAAGAGTCATGTTGGAATGAGGGTTGTCTACAGGTTTATAGGCATCATCAATGAGAGGAGTGCAAGCCTCCCCATCAACTTATCAAGTAGGAACATCCCGAGCCGGTGCAAAACGCGAAACCAAACATAAAGATGATATGGCCAATGCGAGGGTGGTTCCATCCATCCTACCTGCTTACATACCACCTCTGAGCGGTCTGATCAATAGAGATAGTGTGTCTAGAGACTTCGAGTACACTCTAGTCACTACATACCTATTGAAAGGGGTACACGTAGTCCGCGCAGATCAAGACAAGATTGCCGCATTGAAGTTTAGTGACTTCAACTTCGGGGATTGTAAAGTCTGCATCACACTTTCCCAATACAAGTACCTAACCAAAACCAAGGGAAAGAACTTGAAGATTATCTCTCAGCAATGGACTATGAACCTCACACAATCCTCTTTGTTGAATGTCATGAAGATCCCACATTTCGAACGTCACCAAGAAGTCAATTCCTGTGTTAATATACTCCTGGCGAGCTACCATGGAGGATACCTATGGTTGAACTACCACATAATAGTTGATCTAGCACTGATCAATAGGATCACATATCTTAGCATGCAGGGCCCTGATCCCCATGAATACTATCCTGGAAAGACCGCAGACCGTGCTCTTGCTTAGAAGATCAAAGAAGCGTGAGGCTACAAGGTAGCCTCTATTCAGAGAGGCATAGTGTGCCTTTCATGTAAGTTGATCGCAGGGAAGTTCATTTGCAAGAATTGACCCACAAAAGTATCCGGTTTTGTAGTTGACCTCACAAAAACGTGCGTAGAGGGACTACAGATGAACTGGGTGAAGTACCTGGTGAATCAAGTAGAGATCAACTACAGAAAAGCCTAGGATCAGGGGCATGAATTCTATTTTAGCTTGCTCTTGATACTTATAGATTTCATTTCATGGGAGCTATCGGAAGATGCAACCTTCATGGACCTAGACCCTTTTGAGCCCTTAGACACGAAGTTCAGTACCTTATGGTACTCAAATGATATGAGCAAATAATGGAAATCCAATGCCGTATTCCATGCCTACTACAATCATTTGAAGCACTCCATCTCGTCTAAACCTCGTATAACCTTGAATACCCTCTGGAGGTTTAGGCCCTTAATGAAGTTCAGCATGGACTGCCACTTCATTTACATAACAACACATGTTGACAAGAACAAAGAGTAGTTACAGTCTTATTATAAGATGATAGAAGAAGACCTGGAGGAAATCACCAAGGAATGGTCAGAAAACCTCCTTGTTTCAGTAGACCCCGTAGAATTGTTCAACATCAATAGCCCAAAAGCTGTGCAGGATACACTTAGGCCCAGTAAGACGAAGAAAAAAATGAAGACAATGAAGGATGAGGAAATATAGGATATAGACAATAGATCTGTAAGGACCACATCCATTACACCCGAGCAAGAATCTAATGATGAAGAAGTCGAACAGAGGCTAGAAGACAAAGAGGACTCATCAAAGAAAAGGAAGGTTTCACCTCTGAAACCTTCCTCCCGGAAGAAACCTAGAACCCCTGTAACCAAGATGAAGACCACACTCACCCCAGAATAATTAATTTTCATCCTCACCACTATGAACGAAGCTATAGAAGAAATAATAGAAAAAGCAGGAAGCTAATAAAGAGGCAATGTATAACAGAATTGAGAGCGAGCTCCAAGGAGTGTAGCAGGAACTTCAGTCTAGCCGCGTAGTCTCCACTACACCCCTGCTAGAAGGAACAACAGAAGAGGGATATGAACCAGTTCAACTGAACACGATTGTTGCCACAGTCAAAGAACACCTTCGAAAAGCACAGGAAGAAACCACACATCCCACCTAGGCCTTAAAGAAAGCATAGGAGGAAATCATCGTGCAATGTCGATCTACGCAACAAGAGAGGGACGCTCTCCAAGAAAAATTGGAAGAAGACAGAGCGAAGATCCAAAAGTAAAAGGAGCAACTGATTGTGAAGAAGATCAAGATCAAAGAAGTAGTCAATAGATCATTTCTCTCTGTGACTGGCTTAGAGCAGAAAGAAGAAGAAGCCTTAGAACACCAAGTGATGAAGCCTGCTGAAGTTATTCAACAACTTCAACAAAGAGTCATAGAATTAGAGCTTTAGACTATAACAAGTACCCTACAAGAAGAGAACAACCAACAAGAAATGACTACCCAAAGGATAGTAGAAAGGATTAAAGTACTCACTAAGGAATGCAAACAATTAAGTAGCAGAAGTGTCGAGATACATGAGAACCTAACCAAGAATCCTCAATTGCACAAATTGGAGTTGTAGCTCTAGGAGGCAAAGAATGAAGCTAAAAAGCTATAGGTGCAGCTGAAGGCCCTATCATCCATAGAGAAAATGAAACGGTCTTTCGAGGAGCACATAGCACAGCAGCAGATCCATGTAATACAGAACAAGGTAATGGAACTAACTCGACAACTTCAACCTTTGTAGGATAAGGCATCTCAACTATTTATAGAGATCGAGAACTAAGGAATAGAGATGGAATAGGTCGTGAATTTAGCACATCAATGCCTAGAAGGTTTGGTGAATGTCTCACCCATCTAGGAGTTCACGAAGAAAGAAGTAGTGGCAATGCAGCAGGTCAAAGCAGCTTGAGCCAAGCTCGAGGCATTTGAAGCAGAATTGATCAGACCTGAGTGTGTCGGGACAAGTCACATGTGAGTGTTGGGGGCTTGTTGTCCCTTGACCAAGCTGTGGGAGATACTTGGTCATATTTGACCATTTTTGGGACGTTGATGCCCTATCGAAGGAAGTGCGCAAGATGAAGCAGATATCATAGGATCTTGGTCCACTTTTGGGCCCCTTTTTAAAGTTTGGGTTAATGTAATGGGAAATGGATGTCGGTCCGTGGGTTTACCCACTCTTAGGCCCACTTTTGTATGTATAAATAGATGTCTAGGCAAGGTAGAAGAGAGATGATGGCTTAGTGCTAGTAATTAGATCTATGTGATCAGATGTGGATTGAAAATGCTTTGTGCATGATTGTAAGAGACTTGTAGAGTTAAGTGCAAGTTGTTGTAGGAGGTTTTGAAAGGCTTTGTGCTGAAGCGCAAGGAACAAGGATCTAGCAAGCTGTGTAGATATTATGTCCTGTGTGGAGTAAGGATTGTTGAGGCTCTATGCTATAACTACTTGACCGAGATAATAAAGAAGAAGATTTGGTGGATGTAGCCCCAGGGTGGGGGTGAACCACGTAGATCTGTGTGTGATGCTTTGTGCTTTGATTCAATGTGTTTACTTCTTCTTATGCTAAGTTATTTGATATTTGTAGGAAGATATGATTATGCTTTGTGATCCTAGATGTGTATGAATGTTAGATCTAATATGTATGAAGATGCTTAGTGCTGATCTACTGGATTTGATCTAGCTTACTATTGCTGAGTGATTGAATACTATAGATTAGTGTGAATGTTGTGAAGCTCTGTCTTATAAGCGAAGCGGTTATTGAATGTATCTTGAGGAACTAATGGTGCTAAGTGCTCTAGTAATATGTATAATCATAGATCTGTGTCCCAGCTAAGGTTGCAAACACCTGAGTCTTGCAACCACCCCTGCCGCTACCTCGGGTAAGACTTCATCTGCTTCGCAGGTGTTGCTGAAAGGGTTGGTAGTTAAAGCTTTGTTTGTGCTCTCTTGTAGCATTGAAACCTGGGTCTACCCTTGTGCCAACAATACATTTACAATGGGCTATCATATGCCTAAAATGAAGATCATATGCAAAAGTTACGACCTTGGGAAGTTGATGTACTAACTTACCCAAACGGGGCTCACATAACTTTTGGCGCTTCATCTCCTAGGGTTAGGATTTTGGATGTCTATGGTTTTTGGCATTCCTGTTAACTATAAAAATGCATTCAAAGCCCCATTGTAATCAACTTATGGTGAATGCGAGTAGCCGTTACATCTCTTCTCAGAATAAGATGCCACCATTCTAGCAAGTCTTTCGCTCTGTATTTTTACAGTCTCTGTACATTTATTTCATTAATAGAAATCATGTATTACTGTATATAAGTATTTATTGTTTCATCTCTTATACATTTCTGTTATATTATTAGATATTTGCAATATCTCTGTGCATTTCTTTATTATATCTCCGCTCTCATTTCATGCCAAAAATACATCTGGATCAGTGGTATCAGAGCAAGATGCTCTTGATCATTTTTTCAGTGCATGTCCCCGACGAGGTCCGAGTATAAAAAGTTGGGTCTCGAGCTTGTCTCTCTTGAGGAAAATCTCTCTCACACACCCAAGAAACCCTCAATTGCAGAAGAAAAGAAAATCGACAGAGAAAACGATCCTATCAGTCTATTGCTTGAGAAATCTCTCACATGACAAAGGGACGAAATGATGGAGAATTTTTATCACATCCTTCAATGCCTTCCAATAGCAACAGACACATCTTCATCAAGCGACCAATTTGTAAGAACCTCTCCTTTCAAGGTACAGGTTAATTTTAATATTCCTATATTTCAAGGACAGATAGACATAGAAGCCCTAGACAAATGGTTAAATCTGTTAGAACGGTATTTCTCTGTTCACAATTTTTTCGATAGAGAAATGATCACCTTCACACTCCTTAAAGATATCCCTCATGTAAACAATTGGTGGGAAACTTACTGGGATAAAATTTCCACAGAGGAGTCTAGAATATATGGGGCTGAGCCCACTTGGGATTTTTTTGTGGATGCAATAAAGGAACATTATTACCCTATTGGAAACTATGAGGACTAATACATGAGATGGACCACATTATGGCAAGAGAGGGGCCAAGCAGTTCCATATTTAACCAATACCTTCCATACCTTGCACACCAAGCTGGGTATCAAAGACTCCGAATGACATTTGTTTCTGAAATACCGTGGGGCTCTACACAGATACATACAATCTAAAATGGATTTTCTGGACATCTCATTACTCTGTGTTGCTTATCAAATGTGATTAAAATCAAGCAAAAATCTAAGCACCAGAACAAACGGGAGTTCTGGTTTGAAAACCCGCAATAACCAAAGTATGACAAAGATGGTCCTAACAAACAGTCTCCCAAAATCCATTCCAAACCACAGGAAAAGAAGGGTCACAGGAAGACAAAGAAGGACACCAAAAAATGGTGTGATTTCCAGAAAATCCCTTGGCACAACACCAATGAACATCGCTCAAAACAGTCATTAGCAGTTGAGATCAAAGACAAGGATCCGAACCCTCATTCAGAATCTGATTCTGAAAATTCTGGTAAAGGACATATCACTGATGTAGACCCCACTGTTATTGTTGTGACCATAGCAATTTAACCAAAAGAACGAACAGATACTGAAGAGGGGGATCGCCTTTTTCATTCACAAATTTGGGTGAAGGGGACCCCACTGCATTTTATTGTTGATAGTGTAAGCTAGAAGAACCTCATCTTAGCATAGTTCGTCAAACAGTTGGGATTGTCGACAACACCACACCCGCAGTCATACAACATTGGTTGTCTTCATCAAGGACAAGATCTTTGTGTCATCCAATAGTGTCGATTGTCATACAACATCCAACCATTCAAGGATGAGGTATTATGTGATGTTTCCCTATCGAATTTCTATGATTTTCTCTTGGGAAAACCATATATGTGGAAGCATGATTTTGTTTATGAATATCGACCCTGTAGTGTCATTGCTTCCCTAAGGGGTCATCTCTACAGAATACAAGAGGTATTTTTGACTACTGTTCCACCTAAAAAGTGCTGCAAGGTAGTATCTCATACTACAAAATTAAGCTTTTTCACAATCTGTTCAAAAGGTGAACAAAAGGATACTGCAACCGCTACAGCCTCGACCCAAGCACCTTCTATCCAATAGAAGAAGGTCAAAAAAATTGTAGAAAAGTGTAAAGATTCCTTCTACACAAAAGAATCTCATGTATCCAGAGTAGTTAAAAATGTCCAACCCTTCTAGCGACATGCTCGTGATATCCTTCCACAAACTGAGAAGTGCGACATATCGAGCAAGGCAAGCAACTCACCAAGATTCAGATTCAACAATCGTTTTTTCCTCTACCCCGAGCACTCAATGCAATGGATACCATTGCTTCCTAAGGAGGGAGGATTTATCGAGCTGGATATTGGTGGCCACCCACCTTTTCAAACTAGCTCAAAAGAGTTTTATGGAAATTTTGGCAATTTACTATTTTTAGTAGTTTTTAACTTCTGTGGCCATTTTAAGGGCCTAAATGAAGGTTTTTGGGGATAGAGCTTCTAATTTTTTTTCAAAAGTATGATTGATCCCCAAAAATTAATCTCCTCAATGATACCTTTCCAACGAGCTATCATACACCTAAAACAAAAATCATATGCAAAAGTTACGACTCCGGGAATTTGATGTACTAACTTACCCAAACTGGGTCCACATGATTTTTGGTGCTTCATCTCCTAGGGTTAGGATTTTGGATGTCTAGGGTTTTTTGCATTCTTGTTGATTGTAAAAATTCTTTCATATCCTCATTGTAATCATCTTCTTGTGAATGTGAGTAGCCATCACATCTCTTCTCAGTGATAAGCTGCCACCATTCTAGCGAGTCTTTCGCTCTATATTTTTATAGTCTCGATACATTTCTTTCATTAATATAAATCATGTATTACTTTATATATGTGTTTATGGTTTCATCTCTAATACATTTCTATTATATTATTGGATATCTGTGATATCTTTGTGAATTTCTTTATTATATCTCCACTCTCATTTTGTGCTGAAAATAAATCTGGATTAATGGTATCAGAGAAGGCTACTCTTGATCCTTTTTTCCAGTGCATGCCCCCGACAAGGTATGAGTATAGAAATTTGGGTCTAGATATTGTATCTCTTGAGGAAAATCTCTCTCGTACACCCAAGAAACTCTTAATTGTGGAAGAAAATAAAAACGATGGAGCAGGTGATCCTATTAGTTTGTTGCTTGAACAAGCTCTCACGCGATAGTGGGACCAAATTATGGAGAATTTTTCCCACATCCTTCAGCGCCTGTCGATCGAAACAGATACATACTCATCAAGAGATCACTTTGGAAGCACCTCACCTTTCAAGGTACAAGTTAATTTTGATATTCCTGTATTTGAAGGACAGATAGATGCAGAATCCCTAGACAAATGGTTAAATCTACTAGAAGGATATTTCTCTGTTCAAAAAAATTTCGACAAAGAAAAAATCACTTTCGCACTCCTTAAAGATATCCCTCATGTCAAACATTTGTGGGAAATTTACTGGGAGAAAAGTTCCACAGAGGAGTGTGGAATATATCTGTTTGATCGCACATGGGATTTTTTTGTGGACGCGATAAAGGAACAGTATTAATGTGTTGGAAACTATGAGGACCAATACATGAGATGGACCACACTGCGGCCAGAGAGGGGACAAGAATTTCTGAAGTTCATCAATACCTTCCATACATTGTGCACCAAGCTGTGTATCAAAGACTCCAAACAACATTTGGTTCTGAAATACCGTGGGGCTCTACACAGATACATCCAAACTGAAATGGATTTTCTGGACATCTCATCACTCGGTGTTGCTTATCGATATGATGTTAAAATCAAGCGGAAATCAAAGCACCAAAATAAATGGGAGTTTGGGTCTACAAATCCGCAACAACCAAAGTATGAAAAAGATGACCCTAACAAACAGTCTCCCAAAAACCAGTCGAAGCCACAAGAAAAGAAGGGTCACGGGAAGACAAACAAGGACACTAAAAAATGGTGCGATTTCCACAAAATACCTTGGAAAAACACCAATGAATGTTGCTCAAAACAATCATTGGTGGTCGAGATCAAATACAAGGAGCCAAAACCTGATTCTGAATCTGATTTTGAAAATACTGGTAAAGGACAAATCATTGACGTAGACCACACTACTATTTTCCCAACCGCAACAATTCAACCAGAAGAACCAATAGATCCTGAAGAGGGGGAGCACCTTTTTTATTAACAAATGTGGGTGAAGGGGACCCTGCTTCATTTTATTATTGATAGTGGAAGCCAGAAGAACCTCACCTCAACAATAGTTGTCAAATAGTTGGTATTGTCGACAACACCGCACCTGCAACCATACAACATCAGGTGGCTTCTCCAAGGACGAGATATTCGTGTTAGCCAACAGTGGCGATTGTCATATGGCATCCACCGCTTCAAGGATGAGGTATTTTGTGATGTTTCCCTATCGGATATTTGTGATGTTATCTTGGGCCAACCATATATGTGGAAGCACCATGTTGTTTATGAGTCTCGACCCCGTAGTTTCATTGTTTCTCTAGGGGGTCATCTCTACAGAATACCAGAGGTAGTTCCAACTATTGTTTCAGCTAAAAATTTATTCAAGGTAGTATCTCATACTACAAAATTCAGCTTCGTCAGAATTTGTTCAAAAGGTGAACAAAAGGATACTACAACCACTACAGCCTTGGCCCAAACACCTTATATCCAACAGAAGCAGGTCGACAAATTGTAGCAAACTGTAAATCTTCCTTCTGCACAAAATAATCTCATGTATCCAGACATCTTAAAAAGTTCCAACCCTTCTAGCCACATGCTTGTGATAACCTTCAACAAACCGAGCAACGCGACGTCTCCACTAAGGCAAGCAACTCACCAAGATTCAGATTCAACAAAGACTTTTTCCTCTCCCCTAGGAACTCAACGAAATGGAGACCATTTCTTCCTAAGGAGGGAGTATTTATCAAGGTGGAT
>SNQJ01S0041787.1:3860-14275 GCA_010110895.2 Picea sitchensis
TTACTCTTCTAGAAAACTAGTCTGAACTCAACCTGCAAAAAATAAAACTTCTCTGGTTGTAGCAAGATCAGGGGTAGGTAGGGAGGAAACATCAACATCATATCCAAGACCAGTCTTAATGAATGGAGACCTTTGACAATTGATGATATCATCTAAGATTTCAATACTCTTTTCAAACTTTAAGATTTTATTCAACTTAATAGTTGTTTTCTCCAGTTCCTTTCTTAAGGAAACAATTTTGGATTCTATCTCTTCACAATTTTCTTCCTTTTTCTTCAACTAGATTCTCACCCATTCTTCCAGCCTTCCTTATTCTTCTAATTGAACCTTTGGGTTCATGATGGAATTTTCTGTTTCTTCAATGCTTTGTAACATTTTGGATTTTGAATTACGATCCTCTTCTTCATTTTTTTGTAGATTCTCCTTTTGTTTCAAATTATTTTTCCTAAGCTTCTTTATTTCTCTGAAGGAATAAATGAGTTCTTCTTCAAGATCCACTTCCCCATATGTTTTGGAATTTTCCTCTTATTCTAATTCATCATTTCTATCCCTTTGTCTTCATCATTATTTGTTTCAATTTCCATAAAGAGAGTTTCTTCTCTATCGCTAGAGAAACCACTTTCACTACTTTCTTCAAACGAGTCACTAAACCCTTTTGAGTAGATATTCTTCTTTTGCTTATAAGATTTCTTCTTCTTTTCATGATTGTCCTATTTGTGGTTCATTTTGTGTCAACGATGTTTGATACCTTTTTTTACATTATGGTCTTATTCATCATCACTACTTTCATCCTTTGCATATAGACACTTATTATCAAAATGTCACATTTTTCCACAATTAAAACATTTAAAGGGAAGCTTACATCTATATTTTCTAGATCCTTTTTTTTTCCCTCACAAAATGGGATTCCATTGCATATGGTTCATTTTCAGATCTATATCTTGATTCAAGCTCTCCATTCTTTGTCTTATTTGTCTTTCTTTGATGTATTTTCTTCTCTGGCCTAATTTCATCAGTCATGAGGATGTCATGCAATTCATCGATTGTTAATGAATCAAGATCCTTCATTTCTTCAATGGAAGAAACTTTGGCATCAAATATTATGGGGAGTGACCTTAGCACCTTTTGTACAATCATCGATTCTTCAACCTTTTCACCAAGTCCTCTAATGATGTTGATAATTTCATCCACGTGGAGAAGATAGGTTGCAATATTTTCTTTGTATTTCATTTTCAGGATATCAAACTGTCTTCTATGAGTTTGGAGATTTGGCTTCTTAACCTTGTTATTACCTTCATAGATATTTTGAATATTGTCCCAAATTTATTTTGTTGATTCACAATGCATCACCTTGACAAACTCAAATTTTGATAGACCACACAATATGGCATCTGTTTCTTTTGCATTATTTTCACTAGGCTTTTTCTCAGCCATACCTATTGGTGGAGTTGTTGGAGCTATATAAAAAATCACGAATGATTTCCAAATATCAAAACCAAGAGCCATTAAATAGGTTCACATCCTTATGCTATAGAAGACATACTTTGTTTTATCAAACAATGGATCCATATTTATGGAGAAACCTTCTTGATCGACCATGTGTGCTCCCAAGATCTACCTTCCAGTGGTTAAAAAGTTTTTTAAGGAACCCGATCTAATACTAATTGTTGATCAGACACTTATACTGAGAAGGGGGGGGTGAATCAGTATAAGACATTTTTTTACTTTTTCAAACACTCATCAACCATAATGAAACAATCATGCCATGGAACACAAGATTTCTGTGGAAACCCTTTTGGGATAAAACCATAAAACTTCTCTTTATAATTATTTGTAGGAACCAACTTACTGTCACAAATATTTATAGGCACCAACCTACTGGATACACCAATATCGATTGGTACAAGTCTTGGTAGGCACCAACCTACTCTTACATATATTTGTAGACACCAATCCACACTGCTAAGCATCGACTTAGCAAGAGACACCAATATATTTCAGATATATGTAGACACCAATCTATTGGAGACACCAATCCTCACTGATAAGCACCAACTTAGTGAGATAGACCAATATCTTACATATCTACGTAGACACCAATCCCCACGGATAAGAACCAACTTAGCAAGAGACATCAATCTATGAGTTGCACCAACCTTCATCGAGTCTACTTGTTATTTTTTCCTTCACCAGGTCTTCTCACTTATTCTATATTTAATAAGTCTACTCATTATTTTTTCCTTCACAAGGTATACTCACTACTTATGATTTTACCAGGTTTGACCAAAATTTGAATTTTCAAATTGAAAATTTTCCAAAACTTGTTGTTTTGGGCCTATTCCAAAGAACAAACTTGTACAACATAACATATATCCAATTTTGAAAATATGATTATAACATTTTACATGAGGTACTTCTGTATGTCTCCTTTGTATCTGCAAAATATCAAGGTCTGATACATCCTATAAAGTAAGTTATAGCAAAAGTACCAAGATGACTTGTTGGAACCTGATTTCAGGAGCATTCATAAACCCTAACTTCCACAGATAATATCTCTAAACATATAGTGAAAAACCATCTCATATTTTTACCACATGTACACAAAAATCTCTCTTCTATCTCGAAAAAATCACAGGGTTTGAAACATCCCAAAAAACAAATTATAGCAAAAGTGTCAGGATGTCTCGTTTGAAACTGATTTCCGGAGCATTCAGGAACTCTAACTTCCATAGGTAATATCTCCAAAATTATAAAGAACTAGAATACAATAGTTTTACCACATGTACACCAAGATCTCTCCTCTACATATACAAAATATCAGAGTCTGAAACATCACAAAAAATAAGTTATAGGGAAAGTGCCAAGCTAACCTATTTGAAAGGGATTTCAGGAGCATCTAAGAACCATTTATTACATGTGGCATATCTCCAAATTTATAGTGAACCGATATCTAATTTTTTTACCACATGTGAAAAAATATTTCTCCTACATATATGAATAATTGCAAGTTCTGAAACAACACATAAAATTAGTTATAGGAAACATTCCAATATGACTTGTTTGAAACGCATTTAAGTAGCATTCAGGAACCCTAACTTCCACAAGGAATATCTTTGAAAGTGTAGCAAAAAAACATCTAAAACTTTTACCACATGTACACCAATATCTCTCCTCCGTCTCTTTTGAATCTCAAGGTATGAAACATCCTAGAAACAAATTATCATGAAAATGCCAAGATGACCTGAAATTGATTTCACCATTCAATATTTGCTAATCCATTTTTCATACACATGCTTTCTCTAAATTCTTTCTCTTTTTTTACTTTTTCATAACCTGTCATGAAGGGACATGTCCATTAATTAAATAATTAATTCCCAATACCATGGGAAAATACCCCAAACCCATGGGTTTGAAACTACCATTTCACTTTTTTACCTTTTCACATGCATTCCTTTTTAATATACTTGTAAACCTATATATATATATATTGGAAATGTTGTGTGTATTGTAATGTTGTGATATGGCGTTAATGACATAATTAATCTTTTGACATCAATGACAATAATTCCAACATATATACATCTCTTTTATTAAAATATAAGTGTAGAATTAGACAAGGATACCCCCTTTTGCCACTACTCTTCCTTTTGGTAGATAAGGGACTCAACAAATCATTAAAGGAAACCTATACAACTGGTAGTCTCAAAGGTATAAATTTGGGTCCATCTTGTAACATAACCCACCTTCATTTTTTTGATGGCATACTCATATTTTGTGAAAGTACAAGGAACATGATAGAAAAATTTTGTGAGATCATGGATATCTTTTGTGAAGCCACATGGATGTAAATTAATACTATGAAATCCTCAATGTTATTCTAGGGTCTCTCAGAGATCAAAAGGATCTATATCACCTAGATATTTCCTTATCAAATAGGATATTTTGATGCTAGAATTAAATATTTAGGATTTCATCTAAAATCCAATTAGTACAAGAAATTAGATTGCCTATGGCTCTTGGAAAAGCTAGGGAAAAAAGTAAATATCTAGTATAACTGTTGGTTATCTCAGGGAGGTAAATTGTTCCTAGTTAAGTCAGTGCTCAAAGCCATCATGGTATATTATATGTATTTATTTTGGATACCAAAAGGTATACTAGACAAAAGTAGACAATTATGTTTTCAATTCATATGGTCTAGAGAAGCTAGGAATAAATGAATAGTACTAGCCTCTTAGAAAAGGATATCAAGACCAAAATATCTCGAAGGTTGCGGACCGAAGAACATCTTATTATTATTATCAAAATCCCTTGTAGATAAGAATTATTGGAGGCTCATACAAGGCACATGGCTCTAGGAACAAGCCACAAAGCCAAATATTTCCCTCAATAATCCATTGTGGATTGGATCCATAAGCTAGATTTGTTTTTCCAAAATGCTACAATCATTTGGAAAGCTATACTTCATGCCTTTCACTTTGTGGGAAATTGTCTAGTCCAAAAAATTGGAAGGGGAGACAAATTACTCATGGTATTAGACCCTTGGATAGGATATAAGGAATCCCATACACTTCCAACACATCTAATCCATGACCTTCAAAGAAAAGGTTACCACTAATTAAGATAGACGGTTCATAAGAATCAAGCCACAATACAATAGCAATGGTTATCTTGGAGATAAATTGGCATTGCATAGGAAGATGTAACTACATGGAAGAGTTACACACAAATCCTCTGAAGTTAGTTTGTGACTATAGCATAGGAAGAGGATCAACTCTTTTGGTCTTTAAATCCAATCGGAAATTATGAGACAAAATTTGGATACATATATATAGCTTAGGAGGAAAGGAAAGATCCACTGGTCTAGTGGTGGAAAAATATTTGGAAATTCAAATTCTCAGCAAAAGAAAAAATATACTTATGTTAAATAACAAATCCCTCACCTGGGATATACTCCAAAAGAGAAGATTTGAAGGCCTAAGAAGATTTTTCTCATGTAAGATAGAGTTTGAGATAAAATCTCATCTAATCATGTCTTGCAGTTACTATAAAGAGGTACAAAAGGAAGAAAATAGAGTAAAAGGGCTTGGGTTTCCAACCCAATAACTTCAAATTATAGATCCCTTCCTCTTACCATTTCCCGGGGGAGTCTAGTTAGAATGACACTCCTTATTGTTTGAAGATAAAGAGACCATCCCATTAAAACGTTCTATGGAAATTCTAAACATCTTCTTAGCCTTTCCCAAAAACTCAAATTTCCACTCTCCCATTAATATATCCCATGACCTGGTAAATATGGACATAGCCTAGGATTTTTTCAATGGTGCGTATCAAATAAATCCTCCATGGGGAGGCATTGGAGGTGTTCTACATATGTCAAAAGATCACAAAATTTTATTTTCAACTATCATAGGAAATTAAACTAACAATGTGAGATGATAGCTCTCAAGCTCACACTATGCTTGGCCCAGGAAAAGGGGATTTTCCAGCTACACATTTATGGGGATTCCCTAGTGGACATACAAAGGATGAATGAAGTCTTCAATTTTAAAAACTTCTCTTTGCTTTATTTATTCCAAGAATTCAAGTGAAACATTTCTAATTTCACTCACATCTCTTTTGAATATATCTACAAGAGCATGAATACAAAGGTAGAAAAATTATTCAAAGTTGGATTGGCATTGGAAAAAGGAATCTATAAAATCAAGGAAACTCACCAAAATCACTCCTCAAAATATTTTAATGAATCATGGTTTTAAATTGATGTAATAAAAATTTACTACTTGCACTTTATGTATCTTAAATACATAACAAGTTTTGATGAACACTGATGAAGGTGAATTGATTTATGATATGTTTTTATTTTGTAATTTTGTAAAGAGATAAGTAAGGAAAAATCAGACCTCTATTTGTAATTTTGTATAGACTTACTTTTCATATAGCTAGAGGCTATTGGGAAAGCCTTATATATGTGGGATAAACATGCCACCTAGGATGCACATCGACATCTACTTTTGTAATTTTTTTATAGACATTAATAAAATTACTACACTTTTTTCCTTGGAAACAAAAAACATGGATTAACATGGTTCATAACATGGATATGTTTTGAAAGGGTTTGCAGGTGCAGGGAGGATTCACTATGATCCCGAAGGGAAAATGGTTTCTACTTACACTTGGAGTCTTGGTAAAGCTTCAAAAAATCAAGCTGAGGCATATGCACTCTTGTATCCTTTTGGAAAAAGAAGCCAAGGTCAAGGTATTGATAGTCATAAGGGACTCCATGGTGGTTATCAAATCAATGTTAGGTAAAACTTCATCATTGGACAGTAAAATGAAAGTTACCCAATGAAAACATATGAAAGATCCTTCTCCAAATATTCATATCATCATGTGAAGCAAGAATTGAATCATATAGCAGATCTATGTGCTAACAAATCCATTGAACTAAATATGGGTGACTATATGAAAAATGGGGAGAAATTTTGTTGTATTATCCCATGAGGTCAAAATGGTTTGGTGCATAAATCATCATTAAACTTTCACATGAACCAATAGTTATCACATCAACTCATTTGCATCAGCATGGGGATACTAAGGATACCTCTCATCCTTCACAACATGCGAGCAATTAACAATGCTCTAGTTATTTAATGCGTTGGATTGAATCTTCATCAACTCTATGGGATAATGGAGAGTTTGGGCTCTAGAAATGGGTGAAAATGTGGTCTGGAATTGAAGGTGGATGACTCAATGGTAAGTGTTAACTCTACACCTAGGATGCATGTCGATTCAGGTTATAAATTTTCGAATAGGGAAATTCTTCATAGAAAGGTGGAAAAGACAACAGGTCTAGCTTATGGTGAAGGAATATATTACTCTTTTAGTGGGAAGTTTTCTATGAATTCTATTTTTTGTTTTCTTTTATGTTTGGTTCTCCTTGTTTATTTGTGCATTCCCAGGTTTTCCTTCATCAAATCACATTAAAGGGGGGGATTAATATTTGGTTTGTATTTATTATTCAAGTCTCAAAGTGAGTGCAATGTTCCTAGTGGATCCTTCTCTATTATGTCGGGAAAATGCCTCTTATGTGGATCCACCATATCTCGTATACCTCAGATAACAAAAATATATATCATGGAGAATATAGACATTCTAGAATTCAAGAGAATTATGATAAGGAATGAAGAAAACATTCAATCCAATAAGACCTCATTGTTCTCAATGACCATAGATTATTCTAGGGGATAAATTTCTCCAATGGGCTAATTTTCCATGTTTTTTTTCCAAAAAAAGAATCGCCAATTTTCATTTGTTCTAGAAATGATTCTCCCAAATTCCATAGCATAAATTATTTTACCTTAAAAATCTCCATAGAAACAATATTAAATCCTTAGAAATTTGAATATTTTTACAAAACTATTGCCAAATATTTTGCATTTTACATATTAAGGACTAGTAAGATTATCCCATGTTTCTACATTTTAATATAAATTTCCATCCTTAAAATTGTCCATGTCAGTGACAACAAAAACACAGCCAAATGAGAACCATTGTGTCTCTCAGCATGCAAACATTTGGAGTTTACTATTCCATAAAAAGTAGAGAATTAATATATTATAAGCATAATGTAATATGTTGCAGAATATAGCTCTAAATATTTGTAAGGAATCTTTATCCACATCATCAAACAATAGGATATCACACAATTCTACCCAATCCAATCTTAGAGAAGATGAAACGATTCATCAACTAAAGGAACTGATGGAAATTGAACAACAAAACTCTCCCCCCTTAGACATTAACCAGGAGGAAGCAAATAGTAACCATGTTTTCCATTAATCACTATGTTTTTCAGTGTCAATAAGATTCTAGGTGTTTTTTTCAAACATACTACTTAAATGAAAAATTGGAAATTATATCATATAGTTTATTGTAAACTTATTTTTGTAGCAACAAAGAACTATTTATTTTGTCTTCAAAAACACTARAAAAWCTTATTTTKTAKCAACAAAGAACTATTKATWTTGTCTTCAAAAACACTAAAAAATCTTATGTATCTCATGTTGRCTTGGATACAACTTTTTATTATAATATAATAAAATATTTTATGTTATAATTAAAAAATAATGTAGATGTGTTTTGAAARTCAAACTAATATATGAATATATGCACATGTTATAAACCACATATTCATATATATTAGTTGTCAACTAGTATGTCACTAATATATGAATAACTTGGGAACATTAGGCAAACTAATATATGAATGTATGGTTTCCACATATTTATATATTAGTTTATCCAATATATGAATACTAATATATGAATAACTTGGGAACATTAGGCAAACTAATATTTCCACATATTTATATATTAGTTTATCCAATATATGAATATGTGATTTAAGCTAATATATGAATGCATGGGTTTCAAGTATTTATATATTAGTTTAACTAATATACATGGTTTTCAAGTATTTATATTTTAGTTTAACCAATATATGAATATGTGTTTTATAATATAGATATATATTTATATATTAGTTTAACTTTATAAATATAATCTTTATATGTATATATTAGTTTACTAATATATGAATACATATACAAAGATTCATATATTAACTAAACTAATATATGAATAAGAGTTCTCATGTATTAAAAAAATATTATATTATTATTTATTATATCAATGCTTTAAGAATATTAATTTTTTATTCAAATAATTTATATACTTAAAAGTAAACTAATATATAATACTTATATGAGTTAAATTAACATAAAAATATGAATACGTGAGAACACATATTCATATATTAATTTAGTAATATACAAATATGCCATATATTCATATATTATTAAATTGATATATAAATTCTTATATTAGTTAAACTAATATATGAATATGTGGGAATGACGTATTCATATATCAGTTTAACTAATATATAAATATGTGTTTTCAATATAAGTCATGTTAAAAATTATATATTCATTTTTTTTAATATGAAATTATAAAGTGTGACTAATTAAAAAATTGAATACATAATTCATAACATGAATTATATTCACAGAATCAATTTGATATACAAATAGATATCCATGTTATGAATCATGTATTTATATATTATTTAAAATAATATATAAATGTGTGGTTCTCACATATTCATATATTAGTAAAATAATATATGAATACATGGAAAATATATTAATTTAACTAATATACGAATACATGATTTATAACATGAATATATATAAATATATGATATATATTAGGTTAACAAATATATAAATACATGATTTATAACATGAATATATATATAGAATATATGATATATATTAGGTTAACAAATATATAAATATATTTTAGATTTGACATTGTTTCATTGGCTTGGTTTAATCGTGTGATGTGGCAGTTCATGCTCTTGAATTTAATCCCCACATCTCATATTCCTTTTACCTTCGTACATTGTTTTGACCACGTGTTTGATGCACCTTTTACCCTTATTGTACTACCATTTTACTTGGTCTTTATTACACTTGAAAACCCTTTTCATCCCTTTTCTTATATACACCTACCACGTTACTCCTAGTTTAAAAGAAAAAATATTTATGTTTATTTCTGACCTCATTCACTATTACTCCTAGTTTAAAAGAAAAAATATTTATGTTTATTTCTGACCTCATTCACTATACATGTTGCCCCACTACCCATTGACCATGTTCCTAAAAATTTTATTTCCACATACCAATAACCAACAAGCCATAATACTTGAAATGAAAAATTTATTTATTTTGATATCCTTCGGCCATATATCTCCCACTCCATTTCTAGCTCATGGTCAAATTTATTTACATCAAAATTATTTCCACATACCAATTCTTTCAACTGAGCCCCACCACATTTCAAACCGAGCCAAACCTTCACCTTATATGTTTTATACCAAAACTATTACTTAACCTTATATGTATATGTGATGCGACAATTCATGCTCTTTAATTTAACCCCTAAATATCATATTCCTTTTACCTTGGCACATTGTTTATACCACATGTTTTGCACAACTCTTACCCTTATTGTACTATCATTTTACTTTGTCTTTCTTACACTTGAAAAACCCTCATCATCCCTTCACCTATATACACTTACCATATTACTCTTGATTTAAAAGGGGAAATATTTTTGTTTAGCCTTGGCCTCATTCACTATACGTCTTGTCCCACTACCCATTGACTATGTGCCTAATTTTTTTATTTCCACATACCAATAGCCAACATGCCATATTACTTGAAATGGTTTTTTTAGTTTAGTATCCCTTGTCCACATATCTAAAACTCCATTTCTAACTCATTGTCAATTTTCTCTTTTCCAGCTCATGGTAAAGTATATTTATTAGTTTAATTAGTCATTAATTTTTA
>SNQJ01S0041787.1:14643-32534 GCA_010110895.2 Picea sitchensis
TTTAATATAAATTTATATAATGTGAATAATTTAAAAAATGTTGTAAATTTGTATAGTTTTGTAACTGTACAATATTGATGTTAATCTAATATAAATGAGAGAAATATATAAAATGATATACTTAAATGATGAATAAAAATGTCACACATGTAATGAATAAAATTTCATTAAATAATGTTATAATAATTATATATTCAACTAAGTGTCACATAATCAAACAATAATATAATCAACTAAGTGACACATATGTGAATGAATGGAAAACAATTAAATTTATATAAACATACAATAAACTCACATTAATTAACAATATTATAAATAAGATCAAGTACAAACATATATAATTTGAACCACATAAAGTCAAGTACTATAATATATTTGAGTTTTTAGCTGAATATCCACTAATACATCATATCCACTAATACATCATGATCAATGATCTACTACTAGTCCATGACAAAAACCATATTCATACTCTCAACAACATTAAGCTTTGTTACAAGTACATGAAAATCATTTACATCGATGAATTTTCCACATATTTCAATGGCCATTGAGTGAAACTTCATTTCTTCTCCTTCAAACATTTACATCCATCTAGTTTATCTTTATATACAAGGGGGATGTTTCTAGTGGGGGAAATCCCCCTATTACTATACTAGGTCGAGGTACAAGTAGAGCAATGACTTCCCTTAAAAGACAATTATATTAATAAGTTACCCCAAAAGTATCTTAACTGAATGAAAAGAGAGAGGAAAGAAGGTCAATAGATGTACCTTTGTTCCTTTCGGTTGGTGTAGACCTCTTTCTCCTTTGTAGCTTCCTAGATTGTTGGTCTCCTCCCAAAGCTGACCTGCAAAAAGGTTTAGGAAAAAAACTCTACAATATATACGATCTCTACTTATCACTGTTAATGTTCAGATATAGATATAAATGGATGAATCAAATGAAAGCAAATAGACACAATGTTTGGGACAGGAAAAAACTCGTTTATTCAATATGCAGATTACAAAGATTACAAACTTCATTGGCTATCGCATTGTGAACCAGGTCTGGGCTCCTCTATCATGGCTCCAATTGCTCCAATCCCGTGCAAACTTACCACAAGAAACTTATCTCTTGGAAAAGGGAAAAGGGTTGTATTAGGAGAAAGGGCTTGAGGGAACGCTGAGGTCAAAACTCAGAAAATGATGCAAAGCTTGGGCTAGAAAGGGGAAGGGATTTTGGAAAAGTTTTCTTATTCTCTTGCTTGGTATTGAAATGAAACCCCAAGACCTCTTTTTATATGACAAAGAGACGGTTATTTGATTTGGGGACGGGCTACAATGGGTAAAATGGTTGGGAAACCTTCAATAGCTCGTAAACTCCACCGAATATACTTGCAATTTTATATTTTTTCAATTTTTGGAGGTAAAAGAGGGTTGTCTAGCATGAAAATCACGTATGTATGCGGCATAACCAGTATGCAACATGCGTGTGTACGCGATATATATTTCAACGGGGCATGTACATATTGCAAAAAATATTTTTTTAAGAGGAAGCCTCATCAGTAATTTGGAAAGATATGTAAGTGGAAAGGCCAATGCCATGTATGCATAGGTAAGGCATTTTTTGGTTATAACATATGCCCCCTAATGTGTGAGTTCAAAAGATCAACTGATGGTCGAAATACATTACACTATCTTTACCAGTGGGAAGGCATAGAGTTGAGTGAGCCCAAGACAAGATTTTGGGAGTGTGCCATCTGCAAAACAATGATAATCTCTTCGAGGCGGGAATACCCATGCTCGAGATGAAATAATAATTGATTTCAATCAAGTACACTGCAGATCCATGTCATATAAGTGTCTATATAAATTGTATCCACGATCAATACACATTGGATCTACATCTCAAAATCATTTGAAGATATACAAGTACAATATGCATCTTCAAGAAGTATTGATGCCTGTGACTGGAGATGAGGACTTCATAATCGAGAAACAACTTCAAGATCTTAAAAACTAAAGTAGGAGTCCAATAGGAGTGTAAGACTCACTACTTTGAGGTCTTCGACGTGTCGTCGGGGAAAGAMTSGAGAATATCGATCATCGGGTACAAAACTTCATTGATTTTGAATCTGAACTTGACTAGATTCATGGGATGGATGACTTATGGAAGTCAAGAGATAAACTACATAATGGTCGACTCAGGTTGGATAAAACTTCCCTTGGAGAAAAGCATGAAAAAATGATGAGACTCAGGAGGCTGAAAATTGACATAAGTCTGTGATATAGGAGGCACCACAAACTTGATGCAGGAGCATCACCTTCAAAGTCAACAATGCACGCGTGGAGGTAGACAAATGACATCTCAGCAATGACAGATTTTCAAATCAAGCATTTAACTCAGAATTTAATCGGTTGTTGAGATATTTTTGTAAACAACATTTTAAAATGTAACTTGCTTGTAAAGTTTTGAAGGACTGTAAGAAATTGCATATATGGAGTGTCGACTCTATCTGGAAATAACTAGTAGTTATTGTAATAGGASAGACTAGGTAATAGCTTTGAATTTGATAGGATAGATTTCATAACCGGACGAGAGAGCTCGTGGAGCGGTCCTTAGATAGTTTTTCATTGTTACATTGTAACAAATCAGGATGTATGAGACAAGATGAATTGACATAATAGAGTGATCAATAGAATAGAGTAGAGTAGCAGAAACACTATGTATTTTGTTTTTCATGAATGAATAGAAAAGACAGAAATTGTCCCAAATCCTTGGACTGTGTTCATTTCACGTGTGATTGAATGAATGTTATTTTGTGTGTATTATTTATTACAATTTGTTCATGTATGATTGTCCGAGGGATTAACTGTATCAGTTCATGATGAAGTTGGTTGGGTTTTAATCATTTCTCTTCTGACACTTATATGCAAGGTGTGCATCTCGAACACAAGGAGTGCATCGACTGAGTCTTGGATTGACTCAGAGAAGTTCAGAGAGAATTAGAGAAACTCGGGCTAGGAACAAAGTGTACACAACGTCAAGAAGCCAACAAGATTTGAAGAACCAGTGAAGAAGAATGCCAGGTGGATGAGAAGAACTTTCTTTTCAAGAAAATCCTTCGAACTGAGTTATTCGAAATCCCGAGAACGCAAGGTGTGTGTGGGAGATCGAAATCCTTTCAAGGATAGAAGCTCAGAAGAGATAAAAAATTTCCCAAGTGTTGATGAGATTCCAAAGATGGATTCGTCGGGAGAACAAAGGTTTGGAACCTTTGAAATCAGATAAATCTTCCAAGGCAGAGAGATATCAGAAGCTTAGGAGGAAGAACGAACGCAATCGTTAGATCATAGGGAAGAAGATCGACAATTTTCGGATCAGAAGGAGGTTCCCAACTTTCATCACTTCTCATAGAGAGGAGAGAAAATCTATCGGAGTTGAAACTTGAGCTTCAAGAAGTCCGGAGCCCCGGAACATCGAGGTGGAATCTCAATCATCCGATTAATCAAGCGTGAATCATCAGATTTGGAAGTGCGTNAATATATGATATATATTAGGTTAACAAATATATAAATACATTTTAGATTTGACATTGTTCCATTGGCTTGGTTTAATCGTGTGATGTGGCAGTTCATGCTCTTGAATTTAATCCCCAAATCTCATATTCCTTTTACCTTCGCACATTGTTTCGACCACACGTTTGATGCACCTATTACCCTTATTGTACTACCATTTTACTTGGTCTTTATTACACTTGAAAACCCTTTTCATCCCTTTGCTTATATACACCTACCATGTTACTCCTAGTTTAAAAGAAAAAATGTTTATGTTTATCTCTGGCCTCATTCACTATACATGTTTCCCCACTACCCATTGACCATGTTCCTAAAAATTTTATTTCCACATACCAATAACCAACATGCCATAATACTTGAAATGAAAAATTTATTTATTTTGATATCCCTCGGCCATATATCTCCCACTCCATTTCTAGCTCATGGTCAAATTTATTTACATCAAAATTATTTCCACATACCAATTCTTTCAACTGAACCCCACCACATTTCAAATCGAGCCAAACCTTCACCTTATATGTTTTATACCAAAACTATTACTTGGCCTTATATGTATATGTGATGCGACAGTTCATGCTCTTTAATTTAACCCCTAAATATCATATTCCTTTTACCTTGGCACATTGTTTATATCCCATGTTTTGCACAACTCTTACCCTTATTGTACTATCATTTTACTTTGTCTTTCTTACACTTGAAAACCCTCATCATCCCTTCACCTATATACACCTACCACATTAATCTTGATTTCACCTATATACACCTACCACATTAATCTTGATTTAAAAGGGGAAATATTTTTGTTTGGCCTTGGCCTCATTCACTATACGTCTTGTCCCACTACCCATTGACTATGTGCCTAATTTTTGTATTTCCACATACCAATAGCCAACATGCCATATTATTTGAAATGGTTTTTTTAGTTTAATATCCCTTGTCCACATATCTAAAACTCCATTTCTAGCTCATGGTCAATATTCTCTTTTCCAGCTCATGGTAAAGTATATTTATTAGTTTAATTAGTCATTAATTTTTATATCATTTTTACTAATATACTTAATAATGTTATAAAATACTATACAAATAGTTTAATCTTAATTCCTTATAACACAACTAAAATAATAATAGTATATATTATTATTATTATTATTATATATTTTATTATTATTTTAGCTATTTCATATTTATTAGATTTATCTTTATTTTAATAGTTTCATATTCATTACATTTGTTACTAGCTTAGTAGTTTTATATTCATTTTTATTTTTTTTGCTCTTCATTATTATTTAATATAAATTTATATGATGTGAATAATTTAAAAAATACTGTAAATTTGTATAGTTTTGTAATTGTACAATATTGATGTTGATCTAATATAAATGAGAGAAATATATAAAATGATATACTTAAATGATGAATAAAAATGTCACACATGTAATGAATAAAATTGCATTAAACAATGCTATAATAATTATAGATTCAACTAAGTGTCACATAATCAAACAATAATATAATCAACTAAGTGTCACATATGTGAATGAATGGAAAGCAATTAAATTTATATAAACATACAATAAACTCACATTAATTAACAATATTATAAATAAGATCAAGTACAAACATATATAATTTGAACCACATAAAGTAAAGTACTACAATATATTTGAGTTTCCAACTGAATATCCACTAATACAGCATGATCATTGATCTACTACTAGTCCATGACAAAAACCATATCCATACTCTCAACAACATTAAGCTTTGTTACAAGTACATGAAAATCATTTACATCGATGAATTTTCCACATATTTCAATGGCCATTAAGTGAAACTTCGTTTCTTCTCATTCAAACATTTACATCCATCTAGTTTATCTTTATATACAAGGGGAATGTTTCTAGCGAGGAAAATCCCCCTATTACTATACTGGGTTGAGGTACAAGTAGAGCAATGACTTCCCTTAACAGACAATTATATTCCCAAGTTACCCCAAAACTATCTTAACTGAATGAAAAAAGAGAGGAAAGAAGGTCAATAGATGTACCTTTGTTCCTTTCGGTTGGTGTAGACCTCTTTCTCCTTTGTAGCTTCCTAGATTGTTGGTCTCCTCCCAAAGGTGACCTGCAAAAAGGTTTAGGAAAAAAACGCTACAAGATACACGATCTCTACTTATCATTGTTAATGTTCAAATATAAATATAAATGGATGAATCAAATGAAAGCAAATAGACACAATGTTTGGGACAGGAAAGAACTTGTTTATTCAATATGCAGATTACAAAGATTACAAACTTCATTGGCTATCGCACCACGAACCAGGTCTAGGCTCCTCTATCGTGGCTCCAATTGCTCCAATCCCATGCAAACTTACCACAACAAACTTATCTCTTGGAAAAAGGGAAAGGGTTGTATTAGGAGAAAGGGATTGAGGGAATGCTAAGGTCAAAACTCAGAAAAGGATGCAAAGCTTGGGCTAGAAAGGGGAAGGGATTTTGGAAAAGTTTTCTTATTCTCTTGCTTGGTATTGAAATGAGACCCCAAGACCTCTTTTGATATGACAAAGAGACGGTTATTCAATTTGGGGATGGGCTACAATGGGTAAAATGGTTGGGAAACCTTCAATAGCCCGTAAACTCCACCGAATTCCTTGCAATTTTATATTTTTTTCAATTTTTGGAGGTAAAAGAGGGTTGTCTAGCATGCAAATCACGTATGTATGCAAGATAACCAATATGTAGCATGCATGTTTACACAATATATATTTCAGTAGGGCATGTACATCTTCCAAAAAATATTTTTTTAAGAGGAAGCCTCATCAGTAATTTGGAAAGATATGTAAGTGGAAAGGCCAATGCCCTGTATGCATAGGTAAGGCATTTTTTAGTTATAACATATTCCCCCTAATGTGTGAGGTCAGAAGATCAACTGATGGTCGAAATACATTACACTATCTTTACCAGTGGGAAGACACGGAGTTGAGTGAGCCCAAGACCCGATTTCGGGAGCGTGCCATCTGCAAAACAATGATAATCTCTTCGAGGCAGGAATACCCATGCTCAGGATGAAATAATAATTGATTTCAATCAAGTACACTGCAAATCCATGTCATATAAGTGTTTATATAAATTGTATCCACGAGAAATATAAATGGGATCTACATCTCAAAATCATTTGAAGATATACAAGTACAATATGCATCTTCAAGAAGTATTGACGCCTACGACTAGAGATGAGGACTTCATAATCGAGCAATAACTTCAAGATCTTAAAAACTCAAGTAGGAGTACAATAGGAGTGTAAGACTCACTACTCTGAGGTCTTCAATGTGTCGTTGTGGAAAGACTGGAGGATATCGATCATCAGGTACAAAAATTCATCGATTTTGAATCTGAACTTGACTGGATTCATGGGATGGATGACTCATGGAAATCAAGAGATAAACTACAGAATGGTCGACTTAGGTTGGATAAAAATTCCCTTGGAGAAAAGCACGAAAAAATGATGAGACTCAGGAGGCTAAAAATTGACATAAGTCTGTGATATAGGAGGCACCTCAAACTTGATGTAGGAGCATCACCTTCAAAGTCAACAATGCACACATGGAGGTAGACGAATGACATCTCAACAATGATAGATTTTCAAATCAATCATTTAACTCAGAATTTAATCGGTTGTTGAGATATTTTTGTAAACAACATTTTAAAATGTAACTTGTTTGTAAAGTCTTGAAGGACTGTAAGAAATTGCATATATGGAGTGTCGGCTCTATCTAGAAATAACTAGTAGTTATTGTAATAGGATAGACTAGGTAATATCTTTGAATTTGATAGGATAGATTTCATAACCGGACGAGAGAGCTCGTGGAGCGGTCCTTAGATAGTTTTTCATTGTTACATTGTAACAGATCAGGATGTATGAGATAGGATGAATAGACATAATAGAGAGATCAATAGAACAGAGTATAGTAGTAGAAACACTATGTATTTTGTTTTTCATGAATGAATAGAACAGACAGAAATTGTCCCAAATCCTTGGACTATGTTTATTTCACATGTGATTGAATGAATGTTATTTTGTGTGTATTATTTATTATAGTTTGTTCATGTATGATTGTCCGAGAGATTAACTGTATCAGTTCATGATGAAGTTGGTTGGGTTTTAGTCGTTTCTCTTCTGATACTTGTATGCAAGGCGTGCATCTCGAACACAAGGAGTACATTGACTGAGTCTCAGATTGACTCAGAGAAGTTTAGAGAGAATCATAGAAACTCAGACCAGGAACAAAGTGTGCACAACATCAAGAAGCCAACAAGCTTTCAAGAACCAGTGCAGAAGAATGTCAGGTGGGCGAGAAGAACTTTCTTTTCAAGAAAATCCTTCGAATTGAGTTATTCAAAATCTTGAGAACGCAAGGTGTGTGTGGGAGATCGAAATCCTTTCAAGATAGAAGCTCAGAAGAGATAAAAATGTTCCCAAGTGTTGACGAGATTCTAGAGACAGATTCATTGGGAGAACAAAGGTTTGGAACCTTTGAAATCAGATAGATAATCCAAGGCGGAGAGATATCAAAATATTAGGAGGAAGAACAAATGCAATCATTGGAACATAGGGAAGAAGATCGACAATCGTCAGATCAGAAGGAGGTTCCTGACTTTCAGCAGTTCGCGTACAAAGGAGAGAAAATCTATCAGAGTTGAAACTTGATATTCTCGAAGTCCAGAGCCCCGAAACATCGAAGTGGAATATCAATCATCTGATTGATCAAACGTGACTCGTCAGATCTAGAAGCACGTGGACCAACATTCATTAGATCCGGAGGAAGTGCATGAGGTTTAGTCCTTTAGAGTGCACAAGAGGAGAGTCTACTTGCAAAGTCACGAAGTCTCGAAATCATTGGGACCGTCCATCATTAGAAGACAGGTGGCATCCAATCAGCATTTCGCTGACCCACAGGAGGGAAAATTCAAAGGGAAAATTTGTGAAAACTCGTGAAACACGAACTCGTGAAAAGATCCCAACCTTTGATCGAGGAGAGATATGGATTGTTGATTGTCCAGGGATAATTTCAGAGTTTTGGGTTATCATGGATCGGGAGCAGGGAGTCAAACGATCTTCTGACTTCCCAAAATGTGAAGTCTCTACAAAAGAAGGAATAGATCTGAGTCGTCAAATCGCATGATAGCTGTGAAATTTTATTTGGCACTCCAAAATATTAGTATTTAGGAAGTCGAGATAATGGGGGTGAATCAAATCGGGAGTTCCCGATAGGAGAAATCCTGACACGCTCAAAGGATGGGCCCCAATTTGTGGTGAAGGGCCATATGAGTGGAGATAAGGAAAGGAGTTGACATCCATTAAAGTCGTTTCGTAGTTTCGGGAGTTGGGGAGTCAGGGTTGGCTCATACGTAGAAGTCCCGAAATCACGAAGCGCGACATGCCTTTTGGTTAAGTCTGTGGTCATGGTGAATGGTCACATGGATGGGAGCTAAAGGAGGAACCAACAAGCGCTAGGTGCCTATTGGGATTTCATAAATTGTGAGGATCGGGTTTGGCTCACATGTAAAGTCCCGACATGTGAATCCCCAAAATGCCTTTTGTGTAGGCGTGCAGTCACAACCCATGGTCATGTGGAGGTGAGGCTCGCGCTTAGTGTTTAGTCGCGTAGGACGAGTTTCATAAAAGTACTTGTGGATTTTTTTGTGGGATTCCAACAAGGAATCGAAGAGTTTATCCAGCTCATAGATTTGAACAATCTAGTGACCGGGAGGTTAGTAGACCCTGCCGAGGTAGGGGGTCTACATAAAGTGCTATCAGAGCTGATTTTAAGTTGTTTGAAAACAACAGACAAAAGGATAAAGGAGGGAAGTTGGCAGCATTTGTGGTATCAAAGAAATTTGATTTTTGTTTGTAGGTGACGCAGTGAAATCATGCCACCTAGAAGGTGCATAGTGAATGCAGAAATGGAAGAAGAAATGAGGTGACTCTGAATGAGATTGGAAGCCATGGAAACAACATAGAGAAGAGCACTAGAAGATGAGAGAGAAGAAGAAGAGGTCGAATAAAATGTAGCAGAGGATGCTTCACAAGATCGCTTAATAAAATTTGTTTCAAAAATAAGAGCCAGAGCAAGAATAAAGGTACCGATGTATGAAGGAAATTTAGAAGTTGAAGAATTGTTGGATTGGGTACGTGCTATGGACAAATACTTCTATTATGAAAATATTGAAGAAGACAAGATGGTGAAGCATGCAGTGACAATACTGAAAGGTCATACAGTGTTATGGTGGGATGAACTACAAGTCGAATGCAGGAGAAATGGTAAGAAGAAAATTAAAAACTGGGATAGGAAGGTAGCTAAGTTGAAAGCCAAATTTATCCTGAAGGATTACCGAATCAATATTTACAGAAGATTTCAAAACCTAAAACAGAGGGGTTTATCATTGAAATAGTACACTGAGGAATTTTACAGACTGAACATCAAGGCTGGACAAAAAGAAAATGAAGATGAAAAGACAGCTAGATATATCAATGGGTTGAGATATGAAATCCAAGAAGAGATCAACATGATGTCGGTTAGTACAGTCGAGGATTATTATCAAGAAACATTGAAAGATGAGGAAAAATTGGCCAGGAAGCAAATCCAACGAAGTAGAGGAGGAAAATCAAGCAGAGGTAATGGAACCAACAAAGAGAAGTTCCAGAATCCGAAGCATGAAGCTGACAAATGACACAATCACCACGAGAAATGTGGAAGTTCTAAATAAGGACAACATGGTGGGAGAGGTTCGTTTTCTAGAGGAAGAGCCAGAGGAGGCGTAGTTAAATGTTATACCTATGGAAAAGAAGGACATAAATCTTGGGAATGTCCCAACAGAAAAAAGAGAAGGCGGAGAAGCGCACATTCCCGAAGCACAAAAACATGTGGAATCAGAAGCAACAGAAGGAGGAAGAAACCTCATGATGAGGAAGATCCTCCTTAAACCAGAAAAGGAACCAGAGGAACCAGTTCAGTGAAAAAGCTTTTTCAGAACTGCTTGCAAGTCAAAAGACAAACTTGGCAAGGTGATCATAGACAGTGGGAGCATTGACAATCTAGTATCCACATAGATGGTGGGAAAGATGGAGCCGAAGACAACTGCACATCCAAACCCATACAAGGTATCATGGTTTCATAAAGGACATCAAGTCATGGTTAGTCAACAATGCCAAGTTGAATTTAAAATAGGAGGTTATAGGGATGAAATATTATGTGATGCAATTCCTATGGGTGTCTGTCATATTTATTGGGGAGGTCGTGGCAGTATGACTGAAAATTTATTCATAATGGAAGAAATAATACTTATACCCTAGAAAAGAATGGTAGGACACATATGTTGTTACCCATAGAAGACAAAGAGAAAAAGAGAGAAGCTAGTTCAAGCATACTTCTCATGAGTGGGAAGGAGCTCTTGAATGAATTCAAGAAAGAGAAAGAAATGCAGTTTGTTGTAGTGAGGAAGCCTAGAGTTATCCTTACAAATACTTTTGTAGAAGACTTGCCTGTAGAAATCCAGGAACTTTTAGAAAACTTTGTTGATATAGTAGTGGAGTATAAGCCATCATATTAACCTTATTCCAAGAGATAGTTTACCAAACAAAGTAGCTTATAGGTTGACACCTAGAGAGAATGAGGAGGTCAAAATTCAAGTCCAAGAGTTGTTGGATAAAGTTTTGGTCAAGGAAATCCTAAGCCCATGTGCAAAACCAACTGTGTTAAGCCCAAATAAATCTGGAGGATGGAGAATGTGTACAGATTCCTAAGCCATCAACAAGATAACCRTCATGTACAGATTTCCTTTACTGAGGATGGATGGTTTGATGGACTGTTTGAGTGGAGCAAGCTATTTTTCCAAGACAAAATTTAAAAGTGGATATCATCAAATACGAATGAGAGAAGGAGATGAATGGAAAACAACATTCAAGACAAATGAAGGATTGTTTGAATGGTTGGTCATGTTGTTTGGGTTGAAAAATTCACCAAGCACATTTATGAGATTAATGAATGAAGTATTGAAATACTTCACAGGAAAAAATTTCATAGTATATCTAGATGACATACTAATCTTCAGTAAGACAAAGGAAGAACACTTAATACATTTGACATTAGTGATGGAAAGGTTGCAGCAAGAGAAATTGCTAATAAATCTGAAGAAAAGTTCTTTTATGAAGAAGGAGCTCATATATTTGGGTTTCGTAATATATTCAAATGAATTGAAGATGGATCCAGAAAGGGTAATAGAGATCAAAGAATGGTTTTTACCGAGCAACATATCCTAATGCAGACCCCCTATCTCGGCAGGTCCATTGACCTCCAGGTCACTGGATCGTTCAATCTACGAGCTGGAGCAGCTCTTTGATTCCCTATTGGAATCCCACGAACAAATCCATAGGTCATTTTATGAAACTCTCCCTACGTGACTAAACACAAAGCGTGAGCCTCACCTCCACACGACCGCGGGATGTGACTGCATGCCTACACAAAAGGTGTTTTGGGGCTTTGCATGTCGGGACTTTACATGTGAGCCAAACCTGATCCTCGCAATTTCAAAAATCCCAAAAGGGGCCTAGCACTTGCTAGTTCCTCCCTAATCTCTTGTCCATGTGACCATTCACCATGACCATAGACTTAACCAAAAGGCATGTTGCGTTTCACAATTTCGGGACTTCTACGTTTGAGCCAACCCTGACTCCCCGACTCCCGAAACTTTGAAACAACCTTAATGGATGTCATCTCCTTTCCTTATCTCCACTCATATGGCCATTCTCCATGACTTGGGGCCCATCATTTTAGCGCGTCAGGATTTCACCTATCAGGAACCCCCGATGCAATTCAACCCCGTTCTCCTGACTCCCAAAATACTAATATTTTGGAGTGCCAAATCAACGGTCACGACTCTCTCATGATCTAATGGCTCAGATCTATTCCTGCTTTTGTCGGGATTTTGTGTTTCATGAAGTCAGAATATCGCTCGACTCCCTGCTCCTGATCCCCGATAACCCGAAACTCTGAAATTCTCCCTGGAAAATCAATGATCCAAATCTCTCCTTGATCAACGGTTGGGATCTTTTCGTGAGTTTTCAAAAAAACTCCCTTTGTCTTTTCCCTCCTGCAGGTTAGCGAAATGTTGATTGGTTGCCACCTATCTTCTGACTATGGACGATGCCAATGATTTCGGTACTTCGTGACTTTGCAAGTCAACTCTCCTCCTGTGCACTCTAAAGGACTAAACCTCGTGCACTTCCTCCGGATCTAATGGTTGTTGGTCCACGTGCTTCTAGATATGACAACTCACGCTTGATCAATCGAACGATTGATATTCCACCTCGACATTCCGGGGCTTCGGACTTCGAGAATCTCAAGTTTCAACTCTGATAGCTTTTCTCTCCTTTGTATGTGAACTGCTAAAAGTCGAGCACCTCCTTCTGATCAGATGATTGTCAATCTTCTTCTCTATGATCCAACGATCACGGTCATTCTTCCTCCTAAGCTTTTGATATCTCTCCGCCTTGGAATATTTATCCTCTTTCAAAGGTTCCAAAACTTTGTTCTCCCGACGAATCCATCTCTGGAATCTCGTCAACACTTGGGAAAAGTGTTATCTCTTCTGAGCTTCTATCCTTGAAAGAATTTCGATCTCCCATGCACACCTTGCATTCTCGGGATTCCGAATAACTCAGTTCGAAGGATTTTCTTGAAAAGAAAATGCTTCTCGCCCACCTGGCGTTTTTCTGTGTTGGTTCTTCGAAGCTTGTTGGATTCTTGACATAGTGCACACTTTTTACCTGGTCTGAGTTTCTTTGATTCTCTTTGAACTTCTCTGAGTCAATCCAAGACTCAGTCGATGCACTCCTTGCATTCGAGATGCACACCTTGCATACAAGTATCAGAAGAGAAATGATTGAAACCCAACCAACTTCATCACGAACTCATACAGTTAATATCTCGGACAATTATACATGAACGAACTATAATAAATCATACACACACAGAATAACATTCATTTAATCACACGTGAAATGAACACGGTCCAAGGATTTGGGACAATTTATGTTTGTTCTATTCATTCATGAAAAAAAAAATACATAGTGTTTATGCTACTCTACTATGTTCTATTGATCTCTCTATTATGTATATCCATCCTATCTCATACATCTTGATCTGTTACAATGTAACAATGAAAAACTATGTAAGGATCGCTCCATAAGCTCTCTCGTCCTGTTCTGAAATCTATCCTATCAAACTGAAAGCTATTACCTACTTTTTCCTATTACAATAACTACTAGTTATTTCCAGATAGATTCGACACTCCATATCTGCAATTTCTTACAGTCATTCAATACTTTACAAACAAGTTACAATTTAAAATGTTGTCTACAAAAATATCTCAACAACCGATTAAATTCTGAGTTAAATGCTTGATTTGAAACTCTGTCATTGCTGAGATGCCATTTGTCTGCCTCCATGTGTACGTTGTTGACTTTGAAGGTGATGCTCCTGCATCAAAACTCTCCATATGTTTGGAAGAGTAACCAAACAAAGGAGGACACAAATCTATGTAACGAGAACATCTTCCTAAGGTCATACTAGATTCCAATTCTTGGTGAACAAATGGAAAGATGTGCTTTGTCCAAGGGAGACTATCTTGCTTCCGAAAAAAGAGTTTATATCCCTGTCCCCTCTTTTTGTAATATTTTTTTTTTGTTTGTCCTTTTCAAATTTTTAACGAGCTTGCAAAAGAATAAAAGAATGCTACCTTACAAAGACGGAATTATAAGTGTCGCGGGCAAGAAAAATAGTCCCAAGCGCATGGAACATATCGATGCTCTATGTAAGGAGACATGTGTAGGATAAGGACACTTAGGGAAAATTCCTCCATGGGTCAAGGTGTCAGATCGCAAGGGAAAAAGTGTTGCAAGTCTTTCATTTAAGGACTTCTTTGAAGGTTCAGTTGAATAGCAACATGGAGCTGAAATTAAGCCAAAGACACAAGGATGAGACATGAAATGTGATTAAGTATGATGCAACAAGACTCCTTCCATGTTAATTTTTATGATCCTATAGAAGGTAAGATGGGTGGTTTTTCACATTTAGAGAGTCTAAAAAATGCTAAAAGAAAACTCCAGGGTGTGCCTTTTTCGTAACTAGTCTAGTCGGTTCGAAAAACGGTTAAACTTATACTAAAAGGACGTCTCTTCGAAACCATTTTAAGGAGTGTGACAGAGACAATATCACTCGAATATATTTTCAATTTTAAGGAGTCTGAAAATATCTTAACTATGGAATCACAACCTTTTTCTGATTTTAGTCTCCTTAGCCCAAAAAAGTATAAAATATAACTTAGGATAACTCTCCCGGCGAGACGTATCTCCCTAGGTGTACCTTTTTCCTGGATAATATATTGGCTGAAAAAATGGTTAAACTTACACCAAATAGATGTTCTTTCTATACCAATTAATGAGTGTGAAAGGTACAAGGTCACTCAATGATCTTTTCATATTTAGGGAGTCTGAAAAGAGATTAACTATAGACTTTAAGGGGGTTTCTTTTTCGTAAATAATCTCCAAGGCCCGAAAAAGAGATAAACCAAAACCAAGGAGAATGTTCCTTTTTCAAAAATTTAGTCCCTCGGGCCCAAAAAAAGGTTTAACTTATGCATGAGAATATTCTCCTAGCTAATTGAATCTCTTAGGGCATGCCTTTATTCATAAATTAGCCATCCGAACCAAAAAAAGGGTAAACTATCACCATACATATGTGCCTTCGAATTTAAGTTTGGCGAGCGTGAAGGGAAACAAGATCCCTCAGAAATATTTTCATATTTAGAGAGTTTGAAAAGGGCTTAAAGAAGACTCCAGGGGGGCTTCTTTTATCAAGTAATCTAGATGAGACCAAAAAGAATAAATGAACTCTCGCTAGATATTTCTTTCAAATTTTAAACGAGCTTGAAAGACAATAAACCATGCTCTTTAGGGAGTCTCATAGGTAAAGTCAATAATGTTGACTAGAAAGAAGAATGAGGCTTTAATACATAGTCATGGTAGGACTAACAAGGACTCCCAAGCCTATGGATAAAACTCACAGCATGGACGCCAAAATGTAGCAAAGGATCTACCTACGACATCCATGTAGAGGTAGGCTCTACCACCTAATTATGACACTTCTAAAGTAGTTGAGAAGGTTCTGTGTCGCACTTAGGTGGGATCGATCCTATGGCAAAGAGAAAAAGTCAACAATATGCAAAATGAAGGGGGTGAAAACCTAACCTATATGCAATGGTTGAAAAAAAAGACTTTTACCATGGGATGATATAAGTGTAACCCATATCAAGAAAAAAATAACAATCTAATAGAACAAGTTCTCCACAATGACCCAAAGATATCTCAAAAGAGAACTTAAGTAGCTACCAAGTTAGAAAAAGGGAAAAAAGGGAACAAATTAGGGAAAAAGGGGCCAAATAAGTGTATAAATATAGGTGGACAACTCATTTTTACCATTGCAATTTGGAAAATAACCAAAAAGGTAAAACAATCTCTTCCTCAAAACATGAATTCAAGGAGATATGGTGGACGAAAAAACCTCACACTTGGACCAAGTAAGTACAAATCATCCTCTCCTTCGATTTTATGCATCTTTTTATGTTCAATGTCATGTTTGGGAGGCGTTCGCCCTTACAAAAAGTTCTTGTTTTCATGTACATGGGTTTTCTACGCTCAGCCCGCATATGTACGTAGGCAAAGTAATACTTATCCCACGTACATACGTGATTGTCTTAAAGGTAGCCCACATACACCTCCTTTAGTGTTTAAAAAACGAAACAACAAATACTAACACTTCTCCAACTTTTTTGCAATAGGATGTATGTGCATTGGATAGAAAGGGAACATGAGGAAATTGATGTCTTGGTCGAGGAGGATCCCGGGGCCATTACTATGTTGAAACAGTGTGGCATGTGGAAATTATTTGAGTGTCCATTCATGAGGGAAAAAACGAGATTGCTAAACCATTTGGTAGAGTATTGGCACCTGATGCAAAGGAATTCATGCTAGAGGGTCAATCACTAACCCCAACTACATAGGACATACAATTTTTTACCGTCCTCTCTAGGAGGGGACAACCAGTCAACCTAAGGACCTTTCCTCCAGGGTCGTATAACATAGAGGACTACATCGCAATGTATTGTGAGGATGGTACCGAGAAAGTAGGATCTTAGGTGATGATACAATAGATAAACAACCTCCACCTTCAGATCATGATTTTCATGATTTGGAGGATCACAAGATCCACAACACTCCATCAGGCCTCCCATGCATAGATGCATTATGTATTTTAGTGTTTGGATGCCACCATTTTCATCTGGAGTACTACAATGATTACATGCATGAAGAAACAACTCACAGATTGTAGAAGGAGCATGAAAAAGAACTTTGGGTTTGATACATTATTGTGGGATTTCTTCTTCTTCGAGAGTGCATAGTATTAACCCAAGGGAGACAATANCTGGAGTACTACAATGATTACATGCATGAAGAAACAACTCACAGATTGTAGAAGGAGCATGAAAAAGAACTTTGGGTTTGATACATTATTGTGGGATTTCTTCTTCTTCGAGAGTGCATAGTATTAACCCAAGGGAGACAATATGGGGGCATATTGCCTCCTTTCCGGCATTGTGCAGGTGGTCAGTTTTTCTACCTAGAAAAGGGGGAGGAAGAACCCTTGAGGCTTTTGATGAAATTTCTTTTGATTGGTGGGCCCGTCAAATTTCCATTATAGAGGACTATCCATATGCAGGAATCAATTTCCTGAGATATCCCGACATGCCCATGCCCCCTGGCGAGGAGCGCGACGTGATAGGTAACACATTTTTTAAAGTTATTTAATTTTTAATTTTTTTAATATTATCCTTTTTATGTTAATTCCAAAGTACCAAATTAAATATATGTTGTATACAGACATGGGACTAGTGTGAATGACCGACTTTACCAGGACCAGGCATAGTCCTCAATCGGAGGTAGGACCAACAGGAGCAGGAGGACCAACAGCTCCAGGAGGAACCCCATTCGGAGAGGCTGATAGGGTACTCCGACAAGTACAGAGGAACTTGAAGCCTCTCACTAATGCAGTTTCGATGGTCGAGGTCGAGGATATTCCCCCAGGTATGTAGCCACATGTAGTGGGAGTGCCCAGAACTTGGGTCCAATTATTCCACCATCTTACAAACGTTGTAGTTCACTATAGCAGCGCCAATAGGCCTATACTGTAGATAGGATTGGACCATACATGTGCCAA
>SNQJ01S0041787.1:32544-69226 GCA_010110895.2 Picea sitchensis
AAAAAGGCATTGATCCCACTAGATTCATGTAGGATGAAGGTCCATGGTTGCCTCCACTAAACATACTATAGTTAGTATTAGGATTGATTGGAGGATGAAACGTGCCTCCGAGCAAAGGGGATGAAGGAAGGATGGGACCTCCACCGTAAGGAATGGTGTTGAATGGGCCAGTGGTGCCTGCGACAACTCCTTGCAAGGAAGCATTAGAGCTCCCTGCCCCCATACCAAAGGTCTATAGAGTAGAGTATGTGAGAATCGATTTAGAGTCAAAACTTGACATCCCATATGAAAAGGGAGTGCCAGACACATTTTGAATGAAGGGAATAGTGGTTACAGTCATCGAAGTTATCGAGCCACTTCTTGAAGTAGTGGGCGTCTCGACAGTCGTGGTCCTTTCATGTGGAGGTGGGGGAGGAGGTGCAACACCCCCTCCTGTGGCAACCGTGATGGGAGTATGAGGACTCCCTGACGAAACAACAGTAGTTTCTTCCATCACTGCTCTCCGAACAAATTGTTATTCAGTTGAAGTCACCTTAGGGGGGGGCTATCTGGATTAAAAGTGACATTGATAAGTCAGTAATTGGAGGGTTTTCAAGACTCAAGCCTTCGAATTCAAGTTCAGAAACAATAAACTCCTCCAGTGCAAGAAATTATTCTATGGGAGTTTGATCGAGCACAGTTTCCTACCGCCCAATAGCTTCAAATGAGCCTTCTTAATCTACCCTACACCTCAACGGTCACAGAGGTGGCTCCAAAGTAACCAATGGAATGCCCTGAATCCTTCGTGAATACAAAGATATTGATATTTCTCTTTTTGAAATGATCAACTGACACTTTAAAATCAATCTAGCATGAAACAAAGAGCACAAACTAAAATATCCTAACAACAAATCAAGCAAACAACTGACTAGTAGGAAGAACAGTTACGCCAATAAACACTAGAGAAACTTACCACTGCAAGTGTAACTCGAACACAAAAACACCCTTCAGGTATAATTTTCAAAACATGATCTGACGTCTATCCTAGGTACTATGGTATACCCCCACAATCACCCATGTGACTCCCTAAAAACATGAAATTATGTTTCCAGTTCGCAGTTAGTTACCAGGCGGGTACAATCGACAGTTGGGATGATCGTAATGAGTAGGATAACAAAGTATGGAGCCTTCCAAGGGTATCGAAGGAAAATGTTCTAGAAGAAAAATGAGGATCTCGAATGGATTCGAGGTCCACAAGGCTCCATAGTCTGATGCAATTAGTGTAATTCCCAAGAATGACCCTCAATATACAATCCCCAATATGCTTGGTCTAGATTTAGAGGGGTTATATCCTCTACCTTTCCTCATGTGACCTCATGTTTATCCCCTATGTTAGAGGGGGGTCTTGGATGACTCTTATGACACTGGACTTCTGACACTCCATCTAACACTGAGACTCACACTCATACTATCATAAGTGAAAGACAATTACCCATAAGAATTTATAGATAATTTTTTATATCAAGGTGACATATGGATGATGAAAACTCATAAAAGGTGTCAATCATAGAAGGCAATCCCAAAGTATAGACCAACAAGTAAGGATTTAGAAACAAAGTGTCTTAAATCTGGTTTACACAATAGGAACAAAATATATATTATATGACAATATAAAAATCGGAGGTCTATCCCCTACCATCGAACCTGAAAAATTAAATAAATTTAAAATTGGGTGGATCAACAAGAAAGAACAATAAGGAGGATCACTGATCTTTCTAATAAGAAAGATCAGTGATCTACCATTGGGCATGGAGTCAAAACACTCTACAGATTGAAGGCAATCAAGCTAAATATCAAGTTAAGCGTTTATATGATGATGATTAGAAGAAAGGAAAGTGAACAATCAGAAGAATGTCTACTAAAAATATATCCTCTTTGCAGAATAGATTGAAAATAAGCTTGAATAGAAACAATGATTAGCAGGCCCTTTACAACAGATCCTCTGTTGCTCAAGGATCCTTTAATCAAAGGAATTCTTTGATCCTCAAAACATAAAATATATTCAATCAAGAAGATAACAAAATAAATGGAAAACAAATATGACAAGATGATAAACAACTCTCATGAATATTTAATGGAAGAAATTCTAATTACAGCAGGCCCTCAAACTTACAAATGAGTAGCTAAACTGCTCCTCCATCTCTCTCCTCTCTTGGATCATGAATCCAACCCTTTTCTCATAAACAAACCTTTCATTTATAGTGAATAATATCTATATATCTTAAGGAGGTTGCAACCAAGGAGTTACAAAGGATCCTCCTCCGTTTAGGAGTCTTGTTACAAAATATTCCCACAAAATCCTAACAAATTCCTATTTTTTTGGGATTTGTTCTATGATGATAAATGCCTTTTGAAACAAGTCATCCTGATTGATATGGATATGGAACACATCTCCCTCATGTCCAAATAACTCATAGGAGACCATTCAAACCTTCATTGATAGGTGGAAACCTCCAAACAAGGCTAATATCCAACAACTATGCAAAACAAAGAGTTTGCAGCGCCAGTTTGTAGCACACTGGTGTTTTAATTATATCTCTTGAATTACAAACTGGGTTAGGATGAAATTGGGCTAGAAAGTCAATGTGATTATCATTCTCCTCCATAGTTGTTTTTAGAAAAACACACATCACCGTTTTGGATTTATGATCAAATGTTTAGAAGCATTTGCTACATGAAATGAGGTCGTAGCGCCCCTGTCTACCAGTTCGCAGGGCCAAAAGGAAAAATCATCCAAAACCACTTTATTGGCCTTCAAACATGATGAAAACCCTCATGGAGTACCTGATGGTCCTAATTTTTATGTTGGTATATTTGAAATTTCTCGAGGGTGTCTACAAGTAGTCGAACCTCCAACTCTCCTCTTTAACCAGTTCGCAGCGCCAATGATAAAAAATAAAAAACCCTTCTCTCAGCCTTTAAAATGGTATGAAAAAACTCATGGAGTACCTGGAAACCTTGGGCTTGATGTTGATGTCTGTGAATGTGAACAGATATGTTTGCAAGTTGACCAACCCCCAATGCTCCGCTTCAACCAGTTCTCAACGCCAAATTCAAAATCAATGGTGCACTTCAAGGATACTATTGGACTACAATTCTATGCTCTAACATCTAGCTCCATAGGGGATGGATACCTCCCTGTGAGGTTCCAAGAACATGCAGTTCCAGTGCCTTATTCATTCCATCTCTGCAATATGTACTATGTCTATGCCTTGAGAGAACCTCTGATCATTTATTGAAAACTGGAAAACATTCAATGCAAACCAAATGATTGCATAGAAATCTTATTTATATACATTCCTAAATTAGTCTATCCAGCTGAGCTTCTTTGTGTAAGTATAGTCAAATTTCCAGTGAAGCCATGCAACCATTTGGCTAGTAAAACAAGTTCTTGTATATTGCACATGAAAGCATAAAAATGATATAACCTTTGTAGCAGAAGATTCATCAATAGTTCATACTTACAACTGCAAATTCTTATTAAATCCAAACTTGCAACATAAGGGGCCTTCTGAAAAACTGTATCCATTAAAAAAACTATTGGATCTTAGAGCTCATGGTGAAATTCTAGTTGGGACAACTCATGTGAAAAATCTATTACGTTAATTATTTTTCTATCCTTTTGTTATGAGATAAAAGGTGCATTACTCAGGCTGATAAAATCCTCCAAATTAGATACCATTGGATCAAGGACAACTATTTATACATGTTTTTCCAACTGAAGTTTGGATTGTCTCTGCATATTACCAGTTTCATGATTGTTGCCAATTTCATTTGTCTTATTATTTACTTCTATTCCAATTTCCTGGAAAGGTATATCACTTTGAAAAACACTGGAAATTGGTTGAGGAACTTGAGGAACAAATACTCCTTCAACAATTCATTCACTACTAGCACCCTGATCTTTAAAATTAGAATATCTTTTATATAAAATATCAAATTCTATACAACAATCCTCATAAATCGGATCAACATAATACCTTTGTTTCCAATAACCATTGAATATATTATGAAAATATTTCATTGAATGAATGCTAGCAACAGGGAGGGTTCAACACCACTCGCAAGCATGTCCTTTCAAAGAAAATTTGAACATTTTAATAAGAACATCCTCATGATCAATATTTAGCCTATGCATACACTCGTGAAAATCCAACAAGTGCTCACCAGTATGATCATGCTCATTTCCCCCAAATCTCATAAGGAAAGGTTCCCATACTTCTCTATCAAGTACAAGATTTTGAAATCCAGGTATATAAGAGAAGTCACAAAATGCATACCTCTGAGCTAGGATCTTGTCCATTTGAAAATAGTGGAGTCGCCAATAGATATCTGAATAGTGGAGTTTCCATGGTGAAAGATAAGCATTATATAAGCAACTATCTTTAGTTCACCATCCAAAGCTATATCTAATCATCATAGTTCACCTAGGGAAGGTTTCTTCAATGTCGTCCCCGACAACAACGCCAAAAATATTAGCACTAACAATCACACTTAGACTGCCATGAGTGCAAGCCCAATACCCATTAGAATTTATGGATACTTGTTTATATCAAGGTGACATATATATATATGAGGAAAACTCAGAAAAGGTGTATATCACAGAAGGCAATCCCAAAGTATATACCAACAAGTAAGGATTTAGAAACAAAAAGTCTTAAATATGATTTACACAACATGAAAAAAATATATATTATATGACAATATCAAAATTGGAGGTCTCTCCCCTACCATCGAACTTGGAAAATTAAATCAATTTAAAATTGGGTGGATCAACAAGAAAGAACAAGGAGGACAATAATATGACTTTAGATCAGTGATCTACCATTGATTCAAAACACTCTGCATATTGAAGGAAATCAAGATAAATATCAGGCTAAGATTTTATATGATGATGATTAGAAGAAAGGAAAGTGACCAATTAGAATAATGTCTACTAAACAAAGTTAATATTTGCAAAATAGATTGAAAATAAGCTTGAATAGAAACAATGATTAACAAGCCATCTACAACAAATCCTTTTTTGCTCAGGGATCCGTTAATCAAAGGCAGTCTTTGATCCTCAAAACCTGCAATATATTCAATCAAGAAGATAAAAAATAAATGGAAAACAAATATGGAAATCTTATAAACAAATCTCATGAATCTTTAATGGAAGAAATGCTAATTACAACAGGCCCCCAGGCTTACAAATGAGCAACTAAACTGCTCCTCTAGCTCTCTCCTCTCTTGGATCATGAATCCAACCATTTTCTCATAAAAAAACATTTAATTTGTAGTGAATAATCTCTATCTACCCTAAGGAGGTCGAAACCAAGAAGTTACATAGGATCCTCCTCCATTTTGGAGTCTTGTTACAAAAGATTCCAACAAAATCCTAACAAATTCCTTTTTTTTTAATTTATGTCTATGATGATAAATTCTTTTTGAAACAGGTCATCCTGATTGATCTGAGACGGAAAACATGTCCCTAATGTCCAACTAAATCCTAGGAGACCATTCAAATCTTCCTTGACAGGTGGAAATCTCCAAACAAGGCGAATATCCAACAACTATGCAAAACATAGAGTTTGCAACGCACTAGTGTTTTAATTATATCTCTCGAATTAAAAACTGGGTTAGACTAAAATTTGGGTAGAAAGTCAATTCCATTATCATTCTCCTCCACAAAAAAAATCAGAAAAACCCACATCACCGTTTTGGATTTATGATCAAATCTTTAGAAGCAACTGCTACAGGAAATGAGTTCACAGTGCCCCTATCTTCTAGTTCGCAGTGCCAAAAGGAAAAAAAATCCAAAACCACTTTCTTGACCTTCAAACAGCATGAAAACCCTCATGGAGTACTTGATGGTCCTGATTTTGATGCTGGTATCTTTGAAATTTTTTGAGGGTGTCTACAAGTAGTCTAACCTCCAACTATCCTCTTTAACTAGTTCGCAGCGCCGATTCACAAATCCAATGATAAAACATCAAAAACCCTTCTCTCATCATTTAAAATGGTATGAAAAACTTCATGGAGTACCTGGTAACCCTGGGATTGATGTTGATGTCTGTGAATGTGAGCATAGATGTTTGCAAGCTGACCAACCCCCAACGCGCTCATCTTCAACCAGTTCACAACGCCAAATTCAAAATCAATGGCGCAGTTCAAGGAGACTATTGGAATACAATTCTATGTGCTAAAAACTCCCTATATCAGACTATTATGTTTGTTTAGGAGGCCTTGAATATTTTACCCTTCACACCTATTTCAAGGCCCTAAAGCCTAGACTACTTGGTGAATCCTACAAACAAAAAGTCTAATAGATTTTAAGTTTTAAGCGTTGACTTTAATTGGCCTGGATTACTCAAAGGATATGGATGTGCAACTTGTGGTGTTTATAAGAGACAACATAGAATAAAAACTTTAAATAATTTGTGTAAAAACAAACTAGATTCATCAACTGAAAGAAATGACTTTTATATCTTCGTAAAATGCAAACTTTTCAAAATAATATTTCAAGATCCTATAACCAAAAATTTCATAAAAGAGATTTTCATTTCACAATGCAAAACTACTTACACTTTCATGGAAATAAGAAGGAACTTTGAAAAATAACTCTTTTCTTTTTTTGAAAAACAACTTATGCTACACTACCAAACAAGATGCATAACTAAATGCAACAAAATTCTTTTTTGATTTTTTTTAAAATGCTTGGAAAGAAAGAACAAAAATAAATTATCTTTTTCATTTTTCAAAACATAAAATAGGATAAAGAGAAAACATAACCCAATACTAACATAGATCCTAGGCCACCGCATAAATATAGGGATTCAAAGGAATCGAGAGGAGGATCTAAAACTTGTAGTTTCACTCTAAACCTTTAAAGCAAACAAAAGACAAGTAAAGAAACAACATAAGTTCTTTACAAAAAGCAAGTTACATCGAATCTATGACCCAACCAAAGACCATTGATAGAGACCCTGTAGAGTCCAAGAAATGCCTGAGAAGCCCAAAGCTTCTATCAGGAAAGATAATTTAAAAAAAATAAAAAAACCTTTCAAGGAAGAAAGACGTGGGTTGTTGCACAAGCAGCCTACGTATGTCTGTGGGTTGTATATTGTGGACACTACATTTATACATGGGCTGGAAAAAATCAAGGCACGTCCACCTCTGAAATTTTTCAAAAAGAAAAAGAGCTTGGATAAATGACTGGGCAAGGAAGACTGACAGACACCTAGAAGGTGACCAGAGACCATAAACGGACTCAGTCAACCTGAAAAACTAAAAAAAAAACAGAAAAAAAAAAACAATTTAAACCAAAATATCCCACTAAGACCCTAGAGAGACTCCCCAGTGGAGACGCCAATTATGATAGCAGGGAAAATCCCCCTATTACTATATTTGGTCGAGGTACAAGAAGAGCATTGAAATCCCTTAAAAGATAGTTCTATTCCTAAGTTACCCCAAAACTGTCTTAACTAAATGAAAAGAGAGAGGAAATAGGATCAATAGGTGTACCTTTGGTCCTTTGGGCTAGTGTAGACCTCTTTCGCCTTTGTAGCTTCCTAGATTGTTGGTCTCCTCCCAAAGCTGACCTGCAAAAAGGTTTAGGAAAACAATGCTACAAGATATATGATCTCTACTTATCACTATTAATGTTCATATATAGATATAAATGCATGAATCAAATGAAAGAAAATAGACATAATGTTTGGGATAGGAAATAAATATTTTATTCAATATGAATATCACAAAGATTACAACCTTCGTTAGCTATCACTCTATGAACCAGGTCCAAGATCCTCTATCATGGCTCCAAGTTCTCCAACCCATGCAATCTTCTCACAACCAATTTATCTCTTGGAAAGAGTTGTATTAGGAGAAAGGGCTTGAGGGGAATGTTGAGGCCAAAACTCATAAAAGGATGCAAATCTTGGGCTAGAAAGGGGAAGGGATTTTGGAAGAGTTTTCTTATTCTCTTGCTTGGTATTGAAATGATACCCCAAGACCTATTTTTATATGACAAAAATATGGTTATTCGGTTTGAGGATGCGATACAATGGGTAAAATGGTTGGGAAACCTTCAATAGCCTGTAAACTTCATTGAATTCCTTGCAATTTTATATTTTTTGCAATTTTTGGAGGTAAATGTGGGTTGTCTAGCATGTTGCTCGCGTATGTATGTGGAATAACCAGTATGCATCATGCGTCTGTATATGATCTATAGTTCAGCATGGCGTGCACATCTTCCAAAAGATAGTTTTTTAAGAGGAAGCCTCATCGGTACTTTGAAAAAATATGTAAGTGGAAAGGCCAATGCCATGTATGCATAGGTAAGGAATTTTTGGGTTATAACAGATGTTACTTGTGACCTTAATAATATTAGCATTATCATATTTAGGACTTAGTGTCACTCCATGTATTATATAAAGTGAGTGAATTCGTCCAAAACCAACAATAACACCATCATATAGATCTAAATTTCATTATATCACCTTCGTTGAGTTTATGCCCTTTTTGTAATATTGGGAACTATCCGAAACAAAAATTATACATAAATATCATAAAACATTGTTGCAATTATATTCTAAAAATGTACATAGTTATTGAAATAATAAAATCGAATGCACTCATCGAGTCAATATTTGAAATACTAGGGCTTGGTACTGATTGGACATGTTCAACATCAATGTTGTCATCTTTTAGTTTTTTCATAATGGAATATTTTATTTTAATGTTTTGTGTGTGACTTTATCATACACAAATCAAATATTACTCTTTCAATGCAACATCCCCATTTCAAACCCCAAACTAGTGATGTGTATTGTAAATTTTATGTATGCCCAAGGTCCAAAGAAATGTAATATGTAAATGATGTAAACTGAATATAATAAATAAAACGTATCTCCAACTGTAGAAGGACACAAACGAATATTTGGGAGCTTAGTTTCCAAAAAATATGGAAGGGGCCAAGGGGGAGAGTTACCCATGTCTATTAAACCCAAACCCATTTGCTTCTAATTCATCCTTACTATGAACCTTATATTTTCTGATTGAGTGTTCCCAAATCCAATCATTGAATTCATGTAAGAGGTTGGGTGTGAGAAGCCACATCCTGTAGTTATTGAGAGCATGGGGGTTGAGTACAATTATCTTGGGGAAGAGTGTAAGTCAAGAAATCAATAGAAAGATAAAAAAATTGCATGGGGAGGGGAAAAATTAGACATTCACATTTTTGCATGGAGAGCAGTTTTTACATGGATATTTATGGAAAACAAAATATTTGGGAGTGTTTAATCTTGAAGGAAGCCATAGTGGGAATGTTTGGTAGTTTTTTTAGAGCTAAAATTTCATGGGAAGAGAGGTTGTGGGCCTATGAGAAATATTTTATTCGAAAATTGTCAATAGAAGCAATCGTTTCATTGTTGCGCGAATTCATGTTGCAACTGTAGAATTACTTAGATCCCAATAGGTAGATTTCATGTCTAACCTATGTTGGAAGCCCTAGATGGGAGTGGGAAGGACTAAGGGATTGTGAGCAATGAAGTGGGGATTCCACCCCTGGGTTTTGAAAGTTGTGGGGAAGAGAATTTGTGGAATGGAATTAGTTGTGGGAATTGACTATTGAGAGAGGGACATTAGCTAGCCTTAGAGACCATTTTATCTTGTGGATTCACATCTCCAACTCGAGGAACAAGTCTAGGGTTGGGAGGAACACTCGTCCTTTATAGCGGGTTGCATATTTCATAAGATAAGTGTTCTAATTTTCTATATTTATTTATGTTAAATGTTGATATAGTTGTTGTGCATTTCTCCCTGAGTTATTTTGGTTAATGCTACTTGTGAGTATAATTATGCATATGAATTTCCATTTATGTGGTTTAATTTTTTTATATGTGCTTATTTGTTGTTGTGCATAGTTAAAGTAGTTACATTTACGTTTTTTATTAGTATGGATAGTTGCATGAGTTTGAATGTCATATTGTGTATTATATCCACATCTATATTTAGTATCATAAAATTTTGTTTGGTCATTTTAGCAGTGACGTGACCCAACTTGGGGTTGGATGTGTTACAGAGTGGTATCAGAGCTTAAGTTCAACACTGGACCCGTATGGGCCAACAGCCAGCATGAATTTTGAGTAAATTCATTGTTGTGAAGTTTGATCTGTGTCAAATTTAGGAAATTGGTGAACCCAGAGTGAAATCCCTAAATTTATTAACAAATTTATGTCTAAATTTCCCTTATAACTATTTAAGAGGTGACAAGGGCATCAATCTGCAAACTGCAGAGCTAAATTCGACCTGAAAAATCAAAAATTCATGTTCTAACGGTGACTGAAGAAGCTCGGATATTTTTTTGAATTGACGACCAAGATTGTGGTTGATTTTAATATCAATGACACATATTCATCGTAAATTGATTAAAAAATTATGAGTTTTTTGGAGTTTTTAAAAAAGAAGAGAATTGATGGCCAGTATTCATTTTCACATATTAGAGAAGTTAAAGAATCAATGAACGATATTTATTCTTGTATATTAGAGAATTTAAAGGATCGATGGTAAAGATTCATTTTTTGGCATCTAGGAAATGGAGTAGATCGATGGTCGATATTCGTCGACAAAATTGGGAAAAGTTTGGAGAGTCAACGGTCAAGATCATTTTGAATGGGAGATCGAAGACCCAGATTCATCTGGGATTTTGGTCAAAAATTTATAAGTGTTGGAGTTCACCAAGAGATATTTTCGATGATTGATGTTCAGATTGATGAAATTTGTGAAGATTTTTAGTTTTCCAATAGAAATAGTTGATGGTTGATGATCAGATCGATGAGTTTGGAAAATATTTTGGTTCGACCCAAAGAAATAGACAATAGTCAATGATCAATGATCAAGGGTCAAAAAAAATTCACAAAAGGTTTCATGCATCTAAAGGAAATCATTGATCGTCAATGGTCAATGATCGGGGGTCAACATATTTAGCGAGGTGTTAAGTTCATCCAAGAAAAGTTTTTGATCATTAATGAAGGAAAATAGGATGATGACGTTCCTTTCCACTTCAACATCCATGTGTCATTTTGTGTCATCATATAGGTTTCATGCCACATCAACATCCAGATGTCATGCCACATAAAAATATATGTTTCATCCCACATAATCATCTACATGTCATTCCACACCATCCAAGAGATGGTCGATGGTCGATGATTGGGGTTCGACGAAATTTGTAAACAAGTTGGTTTTCAAGGAAATTCGTTGGTGGCCAATCGTCGATGATCGAAGTTCAATGAGATTCTTGGGAAAGAGTTGGTTTTCCAAGAGAAATGACCAATGGCCAATGATTAGGACTCGACAAAATCAGTGAGCAAGTTTGGTTGACCAAAGGAATTATCCAATCATTGATTGTCAATGTAGTGTTGGAAAATCAATGGTGCAAAGTACTTTGAGTTAGAGATCGACAATGGAAATTCATCCATGGGCCCGGGGAAGGTATAACAAATCAAATACCATTGAGATTTATTTTTATTTGATATCTATAGATCAAATTGAAATATTGTTATAACAATAAAAAAAAATGATCAATTTTCTACGAAGCTTTATTATTTTTGAAGGTCATAAACTTGTACAGCGATTTTGAGGGCCTAAACAACATTTTAGGAATTCAAAAGTCACGAGAACATGGTGTACAAAAGGAAACCCTGCCTTGTTTAACTTAAATAAAATAAATCAGAGAGAGATTTCCAACGCGCTATTCCTAGCATAAAGCAAATCTCGTATGAGAGAATTACAGTTGAAACTATAGAGGGTACATTTCCAGTACCAATTTAATTCTAGAGGTCATAAATCCTTGCTCAAAAATGCATTTGAGGCACACGAGCAGTCTATGGAAATATTATGAACCACAAAATACAATTGTAGAGCCATATTTGGAATCTGGGTACACAAAAATGTGCAGGAATAGAAAGAAGACACCTATAGCATACAAGGATAAAATAGGGAAACAATCTGAAGTTTTGAAGACCATAACTTTCATCTCATCACTCAGATTTGAGAAAATGAATAGTTGCTAGAATTGTAATGAGAAGGAGAATCTTTTTATCACCCTAGAAATTGGATTAGTGCATTTTTTTCTTCATAATTTGAAATGAAGAATGACATGTAATGTAATTGATAAATATTTTGCAATATGCTTAATTCTAACAACAATCATTGCATGCACATTTTTGAAGAATTAGAGGTATAGGAAAGAATAAGTTAGTTCCTATATGAGAACTAAAGATATGGAGGATGCCTAAGAATATTACAGCCGTGAGGAGTAGATCAGAGGTATGCATGTCATCATGGGTAATGTTGATACCGATTATAATAGAATAAGAGGCAGGCATGAACCTGTAACTATAAGAAGCCTAGAAAGAGAAGATAATGAAAATATTATGAAATCTCAGGAGCATATACTTCAAAGAATGAACATGTTGTAGAAGAAATTCAACAAATATTCTGGAACAATATAAGAAGCTAGTGCAAGGCAAGTAGAAGTATCTATATCTCATGATAGGAGGGATGATCATGGAGGATCTAGAAAATCAAGGAGTGTTAGAAGACACCAACATCATCATTCCCTAGGGAATTCGACCAAAATAGCATATGCACATTCAAGGTCAGAAACCATCATAAGTGTGTCTCTTGTCAGACATTAGAGGAGGATACATGGGTCAAATAGCTTGCAAGGGGATATTAGGAAGATCAATCCACCATCATTTGATGGAGATAATAGGAAGGGATAATATGTAGAAACATGGTTGTTGGGAACGAGGAAATATTTTCATTTGCCTGATTACTCATAAAATGTAGAAGCCAAAATTGCAGCCTACCATCTTCAAGGAAAGGAATCTATGTGGTGGGATCGACTGACACAGGTTAAGGACCTTTATGAGAAGAGAATTTATTGGAATAATTTAAAGAAACAGTTTTAGTAACAATACTTTTTAGAGCAATATTATGACAAGAAGATGCAAGATTTATTTGAACTCAAACTTGGGAACATGATCATGGATGAATATGAGAGAAAATTATCGAAAATTCTTAGGTATGTGAGCTTCATCATGGATGAGAAGGTAAAAATTTAGAGGTTCCTAAGTGGAATGTCATCCTTCTACAAGGATAAAATTCAGTTTGATGAGCCTAGGATTTTAGAAGAATCGATAAGAAAGGATAAGTATTTATATGAGTAGAACAGAGGAAGGCCATATTTCTAAAAGGATTGGGACGATAAGAAAAAGGGAAAGATCGATCAGAATAAGAAAGGATTCAAGGAGAATTTCATAAGGAATATTTCTCAAGCACATCAACAATGGAATTCAACTCAAGGTGATAAGAAAATGATAGATTCATTGGGAAAGAGGCCAAGACAACAAACCATAAAGTGTTGGGGATGTGAAGGACATCACATGTATAAATATTTTCCTCACCGAGGAGATAAGATGAGGACTATGCATAGCATCAAGTAGGAGGATACAGTAGAGGACATGGGAAGAAACATGCTAAGGATCTATGCAGCCTTGGAAAATAGACAAGAAGACTATCAATCCCACATGATTGAAGTGGAAGGCAAGATTGATAATAAGCCCATAGATATTTTGATTGATTCTGGAGCTATTCATAGCTATATAGATCCAACTCTAGTTGAAAAAATTAAATTGAAGAAATGTAAGAATCAAAAGACTTGGTTACTTCAACTAGCTACTGGATACAAGAGAACAATCAATGAGCTTGTTAACAATTTCCTAGTAAACATGAATGGAGTCAATACTAAGGAATATTTGAACATCATACCTCTTAGGTATTGTGACTTCCTGGTTGGTATGGATTGGCTAGAAAAATATCATGTTGTTTTATGTTGTTATAACAAGGTTTTTGCATGTCTTGATGAGAAAGGGAATTCAAGGACAATACAAGGAATTTCAATGCATACATATGTTCAAGATATTTCATAATTGCAGCTGAAAATAATTTTTAGAAAAGGATGCCAAATATGCAGCCCATATGGAAGAGCCAATGAAGGACAAGGAGCCAAGTCTTGAAGATTATCCATTATTGAAATAGTATGAGGACGTATTTGGGGTGTTTCCAAGATTTCCACCAAAGAGGGACATTAATTTATCTATTGACTTAATGCCTGGAGTTTCCCTAGTGTCCAAAAATCCCTATAGAATGAGTACGTCAGAGCTAAACAAGTTGTAAATGTAGCAAGAAGAGTTGTTGAAGAAAGTGTACGTACTCCCAAGTTTTTCTCCTTGTGGAGCCCCAGTTATTTTTGCCATGAAAAAATATGGAACGTTGAGGTTATGTATCGACTTAAAACATGTGAACAAGGTTAAAATCAAGAACAAATATCCTTTGACAGGGATTAGTGATATTTTTTATCAGTTGAGGGGAGAAAATATATTTTCCAATATTGATTTGAGGTTAAATTATCATCAAGTGAGAATCAAAGAAGAAGATACTAGAAAAAAGACCTTTTGAACGAGTTATGGACACTATGAATTTGTAGTGGTTCCTTTTAGGTTGAAAAATGTTCCCTCTACATTTATATGTCTGATGAATGGGGTGTTCAGAGATTTCCTAGACAAATTTTTCATTGTGTTCTTGGATGATATTTTGATCTATTCCAAGACAAAGGAGGAGCATGAATAACATTTTAGGATGGTGCTACAAGTGTTGAGAGAGCACCAATTATGTGCTAAGTTGAGTAAATGCAATTTTTATTAAAAGAAGATCCATTATTTGGGTCACATTATTTCAGAATATGGCATAGCAGTGGATTCATAGAAAATTGAAGCAATCAAAAGTTGGCAGTGCCAACAAACATTTCATAGGTTAGACCATTTATGGATCTAGATGGTTATTGTAGGAATTTCATTGTGGGATTTGTTAGCACTGAGAGTCACACTCATACTGCTATGAGTGCAAGCCCAATACCCATCAAAGTGTGGAAGATAAAATTTGTAGTAAATAACAAATGGATGAAATACTCTGTAAAGAATGTCAATCACAGTTTAATTCATATAATATGCACCAACAAATAAGGCTCTGAATAACTTTGATCAAGGTTATAGAAAATAGGATGAGTAGGTGGAAGACTTAATAAGAATAATGTGAAATGCCTATCATCTACATCAGGTAGTATGATAGACATATAAGGAAGAACTCTCTCAAATAAGATATTCTCATAATCAAAGATGAAAATTCTGATATATTTGCACAAGTACCACAACAAATCATCAATTGCAATAAAGCTACAACTCAGTCAAATTAATCCTTCAATGGAATGTAGTCAAAATTAGACAGAAATAAGATGATAAGAAAAAGAAATGACTTCCATTATTCAACGGATCTTAAGTCCAGTACATACAGTAAGAAGTACTCTTCTGCTACATAGATAATGTAAAGTTATGAGTCTCTATCACTCCATTCCAACATCTCTCTTGATTCCTCTCACCCATTAAATAGAAAATAACATAAAAAATATTCTTAGGAGGTCGAAAACCATCTCTTCCATTGGATTCTAGGCCTTGGATATAGGTGGCAACAATCAAAGAGACAAAAATCTAACAAATTGCTAATTTTCAGGAAGTTGTTGGAAGTCATTAATAAATTTGTTTCCAGCTCACTGCATGAGGTCTTAATGGAGCTAATTCTTAGGTGTAGGTGTCCCTTATCATATAAATTATCTATGAGAATTCATTCAAACGCTCCTTGATAGGTGGAAACCTCCAAACAAGGAGAATATCCAACAACTATGCAAAACAAAGAGTTTGCAGTGCACTGGTGTTTTAATTATATTTATCGAATGCCAAACTGGGTCAGGCTGAAATTTGGTTAGCAAGTCAACAAAGCTATCTTTCTCCTCCAAAAAAAATTTCAGAGAAAACCACATCATGGTTTTAGATTTATGATCAAATATTTAGAAGCAGTTGCTACAGGAAATGAGATCGCAGCGCCCCTGTTATCCAGTTCGTAGCACCAAAAGGAAAAAATAGCCAAACCCACTTTATCAACCTTCAAATAGGAGGATAAACCTCATGGAGTACCTGATGGTCCTGATTTTGATGATGGTATCTTTGAAATTTACTGAGGGTGTCGGCAAGTAGTTGAACCTCTAACTCTCCTCATTAACCAGTTCAAAACGCCAGTTCATAGTGCATGTCAAACATAGATCACACACTTGAATGGATTGATAGTGAAAAAGGGGAGACTTTTATTACAACTTGGATGTATGACATGTCAAGGAAATTATGTAGAAACCTATAGTGTGACTCATGAGGGTTTGAATAGCCTTGTCATGATGTTTAATGAAATGACCTTAAGACTCTACCAAGGTTGAACAAAATTCATTTGTTTTTTGAACTAAACCAAAGATTATGACCACCACCCTAACACTTAAAACCTATGACCTATGAACCTTATGACTCAAAAACAAACCAAAGTAAATTTTTTGACCCCTACAATCTTATGTGTTAATAGGATTTTCCAAGATTGCACACCCAATAACACATTTGCAAAAGAAAGGGGTAAAATTTGAATAGAGTGCTAAGTGTGAAGAAAAAATTCAACAATTAAAGGATTTACTAACTAATTCACCTATTCTAAAAGTTACATATCTAGATGAGAAAAAACATTTAGCACAAATGCATGCAAGGAAGGGCTTGATGGAGTCCTTACACAAAATAGACATATAATTTTTTATGAGTCCAAAAAATTGAAGGAGCATGAAATAAATTATGCCACACATGACTTAGACTTGGCAGCCATAATATATGCTTTAGGGATGTTAATGCATTACCTTATGCAAAGAAAATTTGAACCATAGTGGTGTAAAATACTTGTTTGAATAGCCAACACTAAACACTAGAAAAACTAGATGGGTTGAATTTCTCAACGAATATGACTTTGACATGAAGCACATAAAGGGAAAATAGAATAAGGTGGATGATGAAATCAACATAAGGGTGCATAAAATGCATGATAAAACCATTAGTATGTACATGAAATATTTAAAACATAGGATTCTATAGGTTGTATCGGTACATCGACATTATGTGCAAGTTAAAGAAATCCTACAACAAAATAATGTGCAACAAAAATATAAGGATTACAAGTTAGAAGAAGATGAAATATTCTTATTCTGGAACATATTTTATGTTCCCAATTCTCAAGAAATAAGAAAATCAATTTTAAAGGAGATGCACAATGTGCCATATGTTGGACATTCGGGATACTAGAAAACTATTATAGTTGTAAGAGGCCCACATTTTTGGCCTAGGATGAATAGCGATGTCACCTATTATTTGGCTAGATGCATTGAATTTCAAAAGGTAAAGTATAAGAACATGCATCGAGCGATATTGTTTCATCCATTTCCCATTCTTGAAGGGAAATGCAATGTTTTTACTATCAATTTCATTACCAAGTTACCCAAAACAACAAGGCAACATGATTCCATCATGGTAGTGGTGGACAAGCTTACAAAAGTTGTTAGAATATTCAAGAATACTGAGAGGGGGGGTGAATCATAACAACGTTATTTCAATAATTTTAAACTTCAATCACTACATAAACATTAACCATTAATCATTTTATTCATCATCACATAAATGCATACACATTGTACACATATGTTTACATGGAAACCCAATTGGGAGAAAGCCACGTAAACGTTTTAAGTAGTTTCAAGATTTTACAAGCACCAACTTGAAGGAAGCACCCACCCCTTGATTTTTCCAGAACCTATCATAAGGAGACACCAATCCCCTTGGAATATTTTAAACAATGATACAGGATAAAATAAACCTTAAAATACAATCCCAAAATCACTTCTTAAATCTGCATACAAAATTGATCAGAATTGTACCTCAAATATGAAAACTTGTAAGATTCGCCACAAGCTCAATTTTTCGTTTCTGATTCTAAAAATTGGACCTCATATGTTAGGGTTTTTTCTCCTTATAATTCAAAAATTGGAATTCAATTTGGACCTACCAAAATTTAGATATAATTGTTTTATATCGAACACATGTTTGGGACTAGTTTCTGGATTAGTCACAAACCCTAACTTACAACATGTATAACTTCGTACCTATAATGAATCAAGATATAAAACTTGTACCCAATTGTCTTAGATATATTATATAAAATCATTCCAAGTTTATCTCCTTGAATCATCCCCCAAAACAAGTTATATCTAAAATGGAAAGATGACTCATTTTGAAGAAGAAAACCCTAGTTTTAAAGACCTCATCTTCCACCAATTATAACTCCAACCCTGTAATGACTCAAGACTTGAAATTAACACCCAAGATTCTTCACTATCTCTTCAGAAACACCTCCAAATTTCGCTATCTGAATAATTATATCGAAAATACCAAGATGACCTTCAAAGAAAAACCTTAGAACAAATCATCACAAGACTTCATATTCCCTTGGAATTTTTCCCTTCTTCACTTCATATTCCCTTGGAATTATGCCCTTCTTCACTTCATATTCCCTTGGAATTTCTCCCTTCTTCACTTCATACTCCCTTGGAAATTTTCTCCTCTAGAATGAAATCCACTCATATTCCTTGGATAGGCCGAATTGTTGTCATCCAAATTCCAAATGAAGTTCCTTTTATTTATATGAGTCTTCTCCACATGAGGGGGTGCGACCAAGGGTCACAGCATTTAGGTCGCACCTCTTCCTTAAGGATGGCCGACCTTAGGGTCTTCTTAAATTTTGTTTAGAGGCTTCTTCTCTTGGATTTAGGGGATTCTTCACTTGGCCTTAGGGGGTTATTCTCTTGGATTTAGGGGCTTCTTCACTTGGCTTTAGGGTCTTCTTCTCTTGGTTTTAGGGGCTTATTCAAGGCTCCTTTAAGGCTCCATTTGTGTACAACTCAAAGTGGGCATGTGTAAACAACCATGTGTTATCTCATCCCATGAGGGCCATGATTAAACGCTACACCCTAAGGGGGAAAAATTGGAGTTATATAAAATTATGTCAAGGCTACTTCAAGGATATTCAAGGATTATTCAAGTGGACACATCATCAAGGATGATTTTAGGGGCTAAATTTCACCCATGGGCTAATTTTCCATGGTTTTTCCCAAAACAAGATTCACCATTCTAAAATTCATTCGCCCAAATTCTATATGATAAAATTATTTTACCTTAAAAATCGCCAAAATTTTATACAAACTATATAAAATCCTTAGAAATTTGAATATTTTTACAAAAATATCGCCAAACATTTATAGTTGGTATATGAAGGATTAGTAAGAGTCGCCAAGTTTTCTACATTTTAAATAAATTTCCATCCTTAAAATCATCCCTACACATCATCATCCATTTTAGGGTATTCTAGGATTTTCTTTAGGGATTATTCTAAGGTTGGCATCAATGACAACCAATTTTCCAACAATTTCCCCCTTTGGAATTGATGGAAAATTAGTAAAACAACCATGATCCCCTTGTCTTTGTGATTTGATCTAAATGATTGTATCGTCCTCTTGTATTCATGTTGAATCCCTATGTCTTCATGCTTCTAGTTTTATTGTTTATCTCTCCCCCTTTGACATCAATGGCAAAGGGTAAGTCCCCCTGACAATATTCCCCTTTTTGTTATTGAAGAAGATTATGGAAATCAATTTGCAGTAGAAATTACTCCCATTTTCTTTCGAAGATACTCAAAGGTCTCCCTAGGAAGAGGATTTGTGAATATTTTTGCAATTTTTTCTTCTATCCCAATGTACTCCAACTTGATATTCTTTTTTGTGACTTGTTCCCATAGAAAGTGGAACTTAATAGGAATATGTTTGGTCTTGGAATGCATCACTGGATTCTTGGAGATGTTTATAGAACTAGTGTTGTCATAGAGTATCAGAATAGGCTCATCATATCATACTTGTATGTATTGCAGGGTTTACTTCATCCATATAATATGAGTGCAACATGTTGTTGGTGTGATGTATTTTTCTTCTGTTGTGAATAAGGATATTGAATATTACTTCTTTCTCAACTAGGAAACTAAGAAGACACCTAAGTAGAATGTTGCTCCACTTGTACTTCTTTTTCATCAATACTTCCTTCCCAATCTACATTCGTGTAGGTGACCATAGTTAACTTATTTCCTTTTGGATACCATAGCCCAAAATTTGTTGTTCCTTGATATATGAATATACTTTTCACTACTAGAACATGGGTTTCCTTTGGTGTCACTTGAAATATTGTAAATTTTCCAACTGCTTGCATTACATCTGGTCTTGAAGCTATCACATTAGGTAGACTACTATTCATTGATATGTAGATTATTTTATCCACTTATTTAGATTCATCATATTTTCTCAACCTGCAATCAGTAACCATAGGAGTGCTCACAAGTTTACAGTCTTCCATTTTGAGCTTCTTTAACATTTTCTTGATGTAATTGGTTTGGGAAATGGAAATTCCTTCATATATATTAGATATATGGAGTCCCAAGAAGAAATACAACTCCCCAAGTAGGGATATTTCAAGTTCATTATTCATATCCTTGGAAAATTGATGACTCAATATATCATCATCACTTCCAAATATGATGTCATCAACATACACTTCAATAATAATTATACTACCTTGATCCACTTTTATGTAGAGGTTATTATCTAATCATTTTTTCATTACTATCCACTTTTGAATCCTTGTTTTTGTAAGTAACTATCCAATATTGAGTACCAATATTTTGGATCTTAATTAAGTCCATACAGATATTTCTTCGATCTGCAAACATAGTCTTCCTTTTTTTTATAGTAGAAACCTTTCCGGTTGTTCTATGTAGACTTCTTCTTCTAATTCTCCATTTAGAAAAGTTGATTTTACATCCATATGATATACTTTAATCCTTTTGGAGCATGCATAAGAAAATAACATTTTTATTGCTTCCATTTTGGGCACATGAGAAAAGGTTTCTTCAAAATATATTCCTTCAACATGAGCATATCCTTTGCACATTATTCTTTCTTTGTTTCTGGTTACATCTCCATATTAGTTTATCTTGTTTATGAAGACCCATTTTGTCCCAATCACATTTTTGTCCTTTGGTCTTGGAATTAGTTCCCATGTCTCATTCTTCTCTATTTGATTTAGTTTTTCTTCCATAGCCCTGATCCAATGTTCATTATTTGTGGATTCCTCGAAGTTACTTGGTTCAACTATGGATAGTAATGAAAAATTTCCTTGTTCAAGTGTTTGTGCTTGCCTTCTTCTTCTTCTTTCTATGTTGGCACTTCTATCTCCAATGATTTGTTCTAGTGGATGATTCTTCTAAACCTGATGGTTAGGTGTCCAAAAATGTTGTTGATTGATTTATTCATGTTATACTTCTGGTTTCTTCTCTTCTTGATGTTGTTATTCTTATTCCTCTTCTTCTTTCTTTAGTTCTTCATTTTTATATTCTTCAAAGATGTTTGAATTTCTACTTTCTTTCTTGGTCTTCAACAAGTCTGTTTCATCAACTTTTATATTGATTCTTTCCACTATCTTGTTGAGTCTTTTATTGTATCACTTATATGTTTTTATTTTGCATGAGTACCAAAAAAATATTCCTTCGTCCACCTGAGAGTCAAATTTCCCAATCTTCTTTTCTTCCCTTTTTATGTAACACATGCTTTCAAACACTCTAAAGTGTTTTACATTGGTTGGTATTCCTTTCCATAACTCATATGGATTCTTATCACTATTAATTTTTATCAATCCTGAGTTCAAGATACGAACGATTGTATGCATTGCTTCTCCCCAAAAGATATCACTTATCTTGGAGTCATTCAACATGCACTAGTAAACTTGGGTGATTTTGCGATGGTAATTTCATTGTGCACGTGACGTTTTGTCATGGATATGGTGAAGAATCTTGGACCCCTCAAATTTCATATCACGTGTCATGGAAATTGCGATGACCAAAGGATATTTTCGCCTACGAGATGACCTAAGGATGTAGTATCATTGTCGTTGCACGAAAGATGATCGAAAGATGTCATCGCACAAAAGACGACCAGAATATGTTGTTTCATGAAAGATGACTGAAAGATGTTGTCGCATGAAAGATGACCAAAATATGTCGTCGCACGAAAGACGACCGAAATATTTCATTGCACGAAAGACGACCGAAATATGGAATCACGCGAAAGACAACTGAAATATGTCATCGTAGAAAAGACGACCTAAAGATTTCGTTACACGAAAGACGACTAAAAGTTGTCATCACACGAAAGACAATTGAAAGTTTTCATCGCATGGAGGATGACCTTAGGTCATCGCTCACGAGACAAATCCAGGCGACGAAGTCTCAATAACATCGACGAATTATCAATACCATCGACAAGAAAAGTTTTCGCAAGAGTGAGAGGATCTGAGTATTTAAAAAAAAATTGAGATTAAGATTAACAAAATATCTAATGCATTACAAGGCAGAATTGCCTAAATAATTTGACAATTATTGATATTCAATATGAAGGATATCTAAGATTACAAAGTGACATAAGATTATGCACTAGGGAAGACATGAAAGATGAATAATGCAATCATATGTCTAAGAAGAAGAAAAAAATAGTTTAAGGAAGTGATAGGTGAGAAGGTTTTCAAGACACATGGTACACCATATAAACCATATTTAATAAAATGGAAGGGAAAAATTATAGAGGAAATCACTTGAAGCGAGGCAGGATAGAGCCACCTTGCTCATGTTACACTCTCCTTCCTTATGGATCGAGCTTCAATACATACATTAATATTGGAATTAAAGGAATGAACATGAACCCACACAAAAGATGATAAATTGTTATTTCAAATTGATCACATATCTGAATAATACATAATCGATAAACTAATTGTTACTTGAGTCACCAACTTAATTCTTTCACCGTAGTTAATGTGGATTATTATTTCCTGCTACCCCCTCTCAACTATAGATCCTTAAGGCATATGTCATCATATTAACACCCAATCATAATGCATAATATTTTTTAATTAGGGCCTATGTTGAACTTTAGGAAGGGAGAAAAATAAATCCATGTAGGGTCATTTTAATCCATCAACGCCAAAACTATATGTCCCCCATATAAACATAATTCTTGTGTACTTGATACACATCATAACATATATGAAAATTTAGGGAGGCATGCGTAATAGGATATATGAATTGAAATACATTGAATACATATATGATTGGTTCTTTATCATGGTTTTGCATAGTGTGATTGAGTTTAAATCGAATTAGTGGTCTTATTGCTACAACAATCTTGTCTATGATGCATTGAGCTTCATTAGTGCATTGGATACTTTGTAATTTTCTAGATTACATGAGAATTCAAGAAGAGACTATATTAGGGAAATCACATCAGACACATGTACTCAAGAGAGAAGAGATCAGTTAGTGAATGTTAAGTAACCATTTTTGTATTCCTTCTTCAAGAGTATTATACATTAGATAGATGGTTGGAGCAGTTGTACCTGCTCCACTAAGGATTCATTAGATTATTTTATGAATTTAACCTTTATTACATATATTCATACATTCTTATGCTAATGTCTCACATGTGATGACTATTACAAGGGCCTTCGATGCATCCCAACATCTCCCCCACACTCAAATATTTGCTCGTCTCAAGCAAGTGTGCAACAACATCCTAGGTATCTACTCCTGTAGAAGTATCCTTAGTATGCATCAACCATACATACCTGTTTGCATAGGCAAATTAGTCGCAGTATCCGTCATATGTATAGGAAGATACATGTATACAAGGTTCTACCATGACCTGTTACTCTTTAGCCTTTGTCTTCAATCAGGTACGTGCCTATGCAATCATTAAGTCTTCATTTCACTCCACATCACACATGTACAACACCCTACAATGGACCCACATGATTCAATCAACCTACCATTTCTGATGCAGCCCCCCTCCCCTCCTGGGGCTCTGTGACCTCTCAGTCTAGGATCTTTCTTTCACCTGAGTCGGATTGACTCTTCGGACTCCCGTTGAACCCAAAATAATTATACACATGCCCCTTTTTCTCCTTTAGGCGCAGGTCCTATGATACCTGCACCCTCTTTCTACGCGCTCTGGGCACTCTTCAATTTGTGGGCACTAGCTCCTTTTCACTATCCCCTTCCTACATAGGCCCCTGGGATATGACCTTGCACAAACACATGATTATGGGCATGAGAAAGAGTGGTTTTAGACCAACCCACTTTTTCCCCCACAATTAACCTCCAGCTGCCACATATCCCTTTGTTAAAACCGTGGTTCCAATTGCAGCCCACTCAAGGAAAATTAACGTCTGAGCATGTCCTGGCCCTGAAATACTTCTCATCCGTCGATTGCTTGCCTCTCGGCTCTACCTCATGATCAACAAATGTTATTGAATCTCCTCTCCTTCCTCCTATGCATGATCTTCGATCTGCATGATATGTCGACATGTAGCTCCCCTCTAAATCAACGACTAAGGTTGATTTTTCCTTTCGGGCTTCAGGAGTTTCAATTCTCCATTTCCCAATTCCTCTAGATAATTTTCTCTGAAATGGCATATCATCTGCCACGCGTCCTTCTAAATCGACGGCTCTCATTGTTTCGAGACTTCGGCCTTCGGCGTTATCAAATTTCAACAAACACAAATCTCTGGAGCGAATCCTTCCGGAGTGTCATATATTTTGACACTTGTCTGCCCTTATCCAATGACTGTCCAATGGAGTGAATCTTCGTCCTCCACATATCCCCTCACATATCAATGATCCACGCTCCTTCTTTCGAATCAACAACCCTTAGACATTTCCGGCTTCGATGCTTCGAGATATTCCGAAACACAAGTCCTCGGAACCCTGGAGTATGATCCTCTGAATTTCACAATCGAGTGACACTTGTCCAACCCAGATCAATGTCTCCCAACTTCTTCGGTTGTTCGGGCTTTGGCGATTTCAAACTTTCGTCATTCGCAATCTCTTAGAGTGTTTTCACCCAAAGTCTACGATCTATTTCCACGTACCCTTTTGGGTCTGATGGTCCAGATTCCTCTTCGGCTCTTCGACGCTTATTTTCTTGATCTCCTCTAAATTCTTTCACTCGAAATAAAAAATTTGTTGACATGTACCCTCCTACACAATCAATGGTCATAAGTGGCTTCAACACTTTGGGCTTTGTCAATCTCAGTTCTTTGACTAAAATCCCACAACCATTTACCCAGAGCTCGTGATCTGTTGACAAGTGTCCCCTTGTAGATTGACGACTCTCAGATCTTTGGCACTTCAGCTCTTATGTTCTTTGGCACTTCGGGCTACGGGAGTTTCAAACTCCTATGCACTCATTTCTCCCAGAGTGCTTTCACCTGAAATGCATTATCTTCCTCCACGTTTCCTCCACAGGGAATGACTATGATTTACTTCGACCTTCGGGGCTTCAGGAATTTATCACGCTCCAAAGTTGGGTTTTCCCTGAAGTGAGATTTCCCAAAATCTCATATCTTTTGAAACACATCTCTCGAAAACTGATAGCCAAGATTTGTTTTGGTTGTTTCACCTCCTCTTTGTACACAAACTTTCGAAGTTGTGGATCCTGTGCCACATGTCCTCCTTGACGATGGACGGTCACAAATTACTTTGGGACTTTGGGAATTTGACAGTCTGCTCCCATGTGTACACAAAATGTTAAGATTCATGCACCTTCTCGTGATCAGATGGATACTGATCCTTTCATGCTCAGATCCGATGGATAGGACCTATTCTTATCCTCTGCACTTCTTATGTTCATTGGACATTTATCCAACAATCCAGGTTTTTTTTCTACAACTAATCTGACGGTTGTTGTTTCTCCTCCTCCTAAGCTTTCGACTTCTTCTACCTTGGAATATTTTTGTCAGTGTTCAAAGGTTTTGGCCTTTGAACATTCTTCTACGAACCCGGTTACACTAACTCTTGCTTGTTATTTTGAAAGAATTATCTCTTCTAAGATTTAGGACTTAGAATAAGTCCATCAACCATGCACTCCTTGTGTTATTCCTTCTAATCTTGATCTCCTCGAAGATTTCGATCTCCCACACACTCCTTGCGTTTCTAGGATTTTTTCAAACTCATATCCAAAGGATTTATTGAAAAGAAATTATTCTTGCCCTCCTGACGTTCTCCTTGCTCAATGCACACCTTGCATAGATTCTCCTTACATAGTGTTCAGTAACTCTGTCTCTTTACGAACTCAACACAGAGTTCTTTCTGTGCACTCCTTGCACTTTTGTTGATGAAGGTTCAACGCTATCTCTCTTGATATTTTGTAAGGGTTAACTCACCTCTGTCAATGCACTCCTTGAACTCGAAAACTCAAAGAAGAGAAACAATTGAAGCAGTATTCGATACTTCACTAGTTTACGATCAAACCATGAAATACATAAAAACATAATAATGAATGCAAATACATAAACACATATGGTATGCAGGAAAAATTATTTTCTATTATCTGCGTGTGTCTATATAGATGTTTACAAAGCTGGACTATGAGGAGTCTTAGTTCTCTCAAGCTCTCCTAACCTAACTCTACTCACGGAGTTCTTAACTAGCTAAGACCCCTATCCTTCAAACATCTCTCCTAATTCTCCTTTTACAAAAGAGGGCTCCACGATCTTATCCTCTCCACTTAGCTTAGTACCATCAAATATGAGTTATGGCACCATACTCCTACAACTTCATTACATTGAAATATTATCCAGACTTTACAATGATATAGGCCTTCTTACACTCAACCATTTAAGGTTACCCTATAGACTACCTTTATAAAGGCATGGCTTGGTTCTTACAACCTTACAACAATCCCTATGGGATGATTTTGAATTTAAAAATGGGAATTTTGAATTTAAAAATGGGAGGGTCAATGCCTCTCCCTTTCTCCATTTCGTGCATATGTGTTGTCTTGCTAGCATATTTGATGATGTTGAGGGATGCTCCTACATAAATTTCTCTACTTTTGGGATTATGAGGTCACAACCCAAGAACTATTATGCAACTCTTATATCAAGGGGCTCAATCATTTCAATATTTCTCATGCCACCATCTTGTATTTTAAGCTCTTGTATGTGTGTGTGTGTGTGTGTCATGATATGTCTCTTTCTTAAATGCCTTCAATCACTGCAACACTTTTGTAATCAATTCTCATCATCAATTCTCTATGCAAGTTCTCAATATGCTTACTCCTCAATCAAGTTGTTGCTCTGCTACTGGTTATGTTTCTTTATGATTTTAGGTCTCTGGAATTGGATTGGAGCCTACATTTTTCATTAAATGAAGGAAAACGTTCTATGACTCAATTCTAAGTCTCTACTACACATGCATGACTCAAAGGACTCAACTATAACTAAAACTAAATTAGAAAAAGACTCTTTGCTAGCATTAGACTTTTACAAAATCAACTAATTTTTATTTACTGACGTAGGAAAGAAACCAATCTTCTCAGCTAGAAAATGACTTACATTACATCGGTGGAGAAGACCATATGCCTTAGAGACTCATGTTTAATGCCCTCATTTCATTTTATTCTAGTTTTTACTCAATTTTACACTTGAATCAATGGACTAATACTCATTTGATTCAATAGACAACATAATTTTTTAATTTTTTCTTTTCCAAATAAACAAGATTATAGACTCGACTAGACTCAAACTTGACTAATGATCGACCAACTCAAGTGTAAACTTGACTCCTATAAAATGGATTCAAATTAGACCTGACTTACTGGACTAACTTAGTTATATTTCATGTAACTATTTTTATTACACAGGAATCAATAAATATTTACATATGATGCAACTGACATGACTCCAATACTCCATCCCAAGGAAATGCATACTGGAAAATCTCACCACCATGTCAAGGGTGCAACTGCTCTTCAACAAACTTCAACAAATCTATGAGATTTCTATCAAACTCTTAAACTTATCGAAAGTATGAATGCACCTATACTGTCAATCCAATGCCTCGATCTAATCTTCTTTTTCAGTGTGTGTTGTCTCAGAAGTCAAGGAACCCTCAATTCTCTTGTATATTAGACTTCTTCGCAAGGCCCTAATAAAAGTTGTGAAAAAATGGAATATTATGTCGATGTGGAAAAACTTGGTCGACTCTCAGATTGTTCGACCACTGGTCGAATGATTTGACTACTAATCGAATTCTCAATAGGACCAACTTTACTCACTTGTCGATCTTTAATCAAATAGAGTGAGATCTAGCAATAAGAATTGGCTCTTTAATTTGCTCATAGTTGTCAAAAATTTGATAGCGATAACAACCAACTTGTCACAACTCAATGTAGTGGAAACATTTAGCAACAAACTCAGACACCTGAAGCAAAATCCTTCAAATATTCTTAAAATTCCTCCTCGTTATTTTTCCATGTAAAGGTTGATATTCTCACAAATGGAATCCCTAAGTTAGTCTACGACACCCTCCCTGTCCCACTCAAAATATTCAATAATAGGTTACATAGTGGTCAAATATGTGCCTTTATCATTCTCATCAACACTCAACCCAAACAAGAATCTCTCCCCAAAGTAGTCGAAGTTGAAATCATCATTTCTGGTGTTGGGTATAATTCAATTCTCTGAATAAACCAAGCAATTAGAAGTAGGTTATTTTCCCTTTGGTGGCCAGGCTATATAATTCAACACACATTAATTGCAAAGGTCTATTATCATTCATAGCAACATTATCATGCAATTTTCAACAACACCACCAACTTACTAGCGAGATTCACACTAAATTTCAGTATACTTAGGCATGCTCATCATCTTCAATCATGCTTATCATCAAAAATTTGAAGATAAAGGTGGTATCTAAATACACTGTTACAACAATTAGTGCATTGTGATCAGAACATCACAGTGCATCTTTCACATGTTGATCTGCATGATCTCCGTGATGATAATGACCCAAGGGGTCTACTTTTTATAGTCTCAAGATCTAACCAACTTCCATAGAATCCAGAAGATCTTATTCACATGTAATTTTCGATTGTTAGAGTTAACTCCACCAAATCCACTATGTCGAGTCAACTCGACAAGGATGCTCAACCAATAGCTTACACATCCAACTCATATTTGATTGTTGGGTTGGTCAATCCACTGCCCGAATATCTATGATTATTTTTTGATTGTCTGACCGATAAGCATGTTGACTACTCGACCAACTTGTGTGGTATGTTGGTCGATCACTCGAATGAATGTATCCATATGTAGGTCAACCTATTGACCGAATGATCCCAGGAGATGTGTGAAGAACCACCAATGCTTGATGTTCCAACACCCCCCATCAGCACACAACTATGGAGTTTCAAGAGGTGAAATTACATAATTAGGAACCACCCCCCCATAATTACAGCTTCATGAAGCCTAAGCATAGTGTATAACTTGATAAATCTAGCTCCAATTAAAGGTTTGGTGAAGTTATCAACAACTTGATATTTTGTTCTACAATATTCAAGAGAGACGACATTCTCATGAACCAACTATCTCAAATAGTGAGAATGGAGCTCAACATGCTTCATATTACTATGGGAAACATGATTTTCAACAACCTGTATAGCACTTTGGTTATTACAATAGATTGTAGTTGAGGTCTGAATAGGAAGGCCAAGATCTCCCAAAAGTTGGTGAATCCAAAATCCTTCAGTAGTTGCTTGAACGATGCCATGATATTCTACTTTTGTAGTTGAAAAATAGACTACCTTCTTTTTTGTTGCACGACCATGACAAAGTTCCAGTGTTGTTTCGAAACATGTAGCCATAAGTGGACTTCCGATCATCATTGTCGTCATCCTAGTTGAAGTCGGTGTATCCGACTAGCGAATCTAAACTATGACAATACTTGATACCAAATTGAGTGGTACCCTTGAGATAATGAATAATTCATTTGACTACTTTCCAGTGGCTTTCTTTGGGGTCTTGCATAAACCATGAAACCACACTAATAGAAAAGGAAAGTTTAGGTCGACTATGAGTAACATAAATAAGATTATCAATCAATTGTCGATAAAGTGTAGCATCGACGAAGGGTGTTTGACAGGTTTTAGTAAGTTTCAATCCATACTAAAAAGGAGTAGCATGCATCTTGCAATCATCCATCTTAAAACATGTCAACATATCCATTACATATTTAGACTGAGAAAAAAAATAAACTATCACAAAGTGGTAATACTTGAAGACCCAAAAAATACTGCAAAGTGCCAAGATCTGTCATATCAAAGGATTCAGCAAGTTGTTTCTTCAATCTAAGGATGAGATCATTATTATTTCCAGTAATGATTAAGTCATATACATATACAACAACAATCAAAGTGTCTCCATTGGTGTGGAGAACATAAAAGTTGTGATTAGATTTACACTGTTTGAAACCAAGTCGAAGAAAGAAATTATCAATCTTAGCATACCAATCTCGGGGATCCTGCTTCAAACCATAAAGTGACTTCTTGAGTCAACATACCAAATTTCAATCCATCACAAAAAGAGGTGGTTGTTCCATGAAAATTTCTTTAGATAGGTATCCATGAAGAAAGGCACTCTTCACATCCATTTGATGGATTTTTCATCCAAAATGAACAGAAAGAGAAAGAATCAACCAAACAAAATTCATCTTTTTAACAAGGGAAAAGGTTTCAGTGTAGTTGATGTCATCTTGTTGATAAAATACCTTCACAACCAGTCATGATTTATGTCGCTCAACAACACCTTTAGAGGTAAATTTGGTCTTGTAGACCCATTAACACTCCATAGTGTTATTTCTTTGCGGTGAGGGAACCAAGTCCTAAGTTTGATTCTTTGACAGAGAATCAATTTTAGTCTTCATTTCCTGCTTCCATTCAGGTCATCCTTCATCATCTAAGTAGGTGGCAGGGTCATAAGCTTCAAGTACATGAGTCATCAAGGAAACAGTGGCATGTTTCTTTTGACTTGATTCTGTCATCCATAGGAGGAATCTCCAGCATTAGCTCCAATAGCTTCAATTGTATTGGCATCCCATCGGGGTAGAAAATAAATGGGTGAACTACGGTTTACTTCAGCATATTGATCAGAAATTGAAGGGTCTTCAGCCGACATCCCAGTAGAAACAAAATATGACAAACCAGTCAACTCAGAGGTCAATGGTCTAGTCAAAATAGAGAGATAGTTTGACTATGCAGTTGAAGGACTGAAGAATGGAACAAGAGCACCAATTTCAAACACAACATCGAAGGGATCATCCTATACCAATCCAGAAGAGGAATTCAAAAAATTAAGCCAGAAGAATTCTCATCAAACTCAACATTACATCTAATAATGATTTTTCATTTGATATGATCAAACAGTCGATAGGATTTCACCTCTTCAGAGTAGCCCATCATGATGCAAGAATAACTCTTTGCATCAAACTTCTTTCTCCAATCATGAGGAATGTGGGCCTAGTAAACACATACAAATACATGAAGGTGATCGACTAGATATGTATTCCCATACCATTGTTCAACTGGAGTTATGGAAGGAACAACTCGAGTTGATATGTGATTGAGAAAATAATTTGCATAGTAAACTGCTTCGGCCCATAAGCGAGGATGAAGGTATTTAGCCTGCAAAAGACATCTATCAATTTCAAACAATTTATGATTCTTTCATTCTGCAACTCCATTATGTTGCGGTGTGTGAGGAATCAATCGCTTCCAGTCAATACCATATCAAATTAGATATTCTTCAAAGGGTTGATTTACATACTCACCACCATTTTCTTATCTCAAGCATTTGATGGGTTGACCACATTTATTTTTAGCAAACTACTGAAACTCCTTGAATTTTTCAAAGACAAGGTTCTTATTCTTCAATAAAAATACCCATGTGAAACGAGAGAAATCATCAATGAAAGTAAAATTGTACCTTACACCTACCAGTGAAGGTAAATTGATGCAACGGAGATCATTATGAACCAGTTCCAGTAGGTTTTTCATTTTACACATTGTACTAGAGTCGAATGGTTCCTAATGATGTTTCCCAAGTACACAATCCTTACAAACTCCTTTAGGGAGAAACACGTTGGGAAAAACAGCAACCATGTTCAGAGTTGTCAGTGCCTATAGAATTCAGAAATTCAAGTGTTTGAATCGTTAATGCCAAATTTGACTTCTCTCATCGGTGTGAGAAACAAGTGCAGTTGGTTCAGTTTCAGGTTGAGTCAAGTCACATAACTTGTACAAACTGTCTGTTGGGTCGTGAATCTTGCTAGAGAAAATCGACTTACCTTTCTTCAAATCAAGAACATAGAACCGAGCTGGCCAAAATTCCACAATATTATTGATCACTTTGGATTTAGTCATTCAATTTTTACCCCAGCCTTCAAGACAGGTCACATTACTACCCATTTTTGTTCTAATATCAATTTTTCGCATACTCGGTTGCTCAGAACTGCTCAGGTACCTCTAAAATTCTCCTTCCTGGGCGAACTCAAATTTTTGATGCCATTCTATGAATAAATAACATGCTACATGCACATGAAATTAACAAGAAACATGCATGATTGTAAAAGAAACATTAAACATGCCATGCACAACAATTAACAACAAAAATCATGTCATAAACTTATCACATAAATAAATAATACATAACGGACTATAAATTATAGAGAAACTACAAAGAGAACTTATATTTTAAAGAAATGATTCACCAACTTGTTCCATATGTCGGACGTTCCACCCAACCTTAGGCTTTGTTTCACATAAACTCTCTGCAATAGGCCACCCCCAATTCAAGGCTACAAATCCACAAGGATGGGTCATAGGCCGACTATAAGTTTCCCAAACTAGTCAACAATCGAACTCTCGTAGTTTTCTCAACTACACAACAATCCTACTTGACTATCTCTCTTACTCTTAAACATGCACAACCCAAAGAGATGAACCCCCTTCTATTCTATGTAATCCTTCAGGTTGTTCCACCTCTTTCAAGGGCTCTCAGTACTATTGGCTAGGAAATATCAATGCTAGAAAATCCAAGGATTCTCATTTGTGGGCAATTTTTTCACATCTGTCAACAATATCATGCACACAAACATCCATTCCCTACTGTGATTATCAGTGGATCCTACATCCAACTAGACATGGCTCTCTACGTTCAACAATTTGTTTTCCATGCCCAAAACTAGAAYAAGAGTGAGAATGAAGAATGAAAGAATGAGGAACAAACCCAATTGAGTGAGTGACGATGAATGACCAACCCCCACACAAAACAAGAACAATATTTAAATAGCCACATGCCAATAATGCATAATGTGGCCTCCCCAAGAAGCTCATGTAATCCCTTTTTTTCCCACTAAAACAAATATGGGTAAATAAAATATAATAAAAGGATTATCCCCCTTTATCCCCCTCTCTCATGGAATCATATCCCCCTATAACTCTTTCCTTTTCCATCTTGTATCTAGCGATGTATTTTATTATTAATATTCAAAGTATTTCATTTCTAGGCTCTCCATGTTGTTCAACTTTATAGGAACCTCAACCTTTCATCAAATAAACAAAATTTACATAATTAATTTGGGGACTCAAAACCAGGGTGTTACATTACCCTCCCCCTTATTTTTGCATTGTCTTAAGTGAATCATATACCACTATAAAAAAAAAACCACTTCAAAAGTCTTAAAAAATTCATGGGTACTCTTCCTGTATGTTATACGCATGCTCCTAAGTAGCATCTTGAGGACCATAAGTTCCATAGATGATTTTAGGGGCTAAATTTTGCAAATGGGATAATTTTCAATGGTTTTTCCCAAAAAACAATTCGCTAATTTCCATTTTTTCTAAAAGCGATTCGCCCAAATTCCATAGAATAAAATTATTTTACCTTAAAAATCGCCAAAATTTTATAGAAACTATAGAAAATCCTTAGAAATTTGAATATTTTTACAAAATATTGCCAAACATTTTACATTTCGCGTATTAAGGACTTGTAAGATTAGCATGTGTTTCTACATTTTAATATAAATTTCCATCCTTAAAATCATCCCTAACCATAATAGGTCCACTGAGCCTTTACCAATCTTATGGCTTGATTCTAGAACACCTTGGTCCTTGACCTTCCTGTCCAATATGCACATTGATTGGATCTAAAAGTCTCCTTCTGGATCCACTTGAATCAAATTCAAATCATTGACATGGTTAGGATCATTCACATATGTTTTCAAGAAAGATACATGAAATACATTATGCATTCATGGAAGTAGGAAATGAAAGCATGTATGTAGCTAGCCCTATTCTCTCCAATATCTCAAATGGACCACAAAATTTGGTTGTTAGCTTGGTACAACTACCCAAATTCAATGAAATTTTCTTAGGATTCACTTTCAAAAATACATGCTCTCCCACTTTAAATTCTCTAGTTGTCTTGTTCTTATCTGCATAACTCTTTTTCCTATATTGTTCTGCTTTCAAATTTTTCTTAGTTTTAGCCATCTATTCTTCCATATCCTTGAGCAATTCTGGCCCAAGTACTACTCTATCTATTAGGTTGTCCCAACTCACTAAAATATTGCATTTTATATCATACAAAGCTTCAAATAGGCTCATCTTAAATGAAACTTGATACCCATTATTGTAGAAAAACTCAACCAAATGCAAGTAATCTTCCCACTTAGATGGCTTATCCATCACATATTGATTCTCAACATGTATTCAATCACTTGACTGACTATGTCTCTCTCCACCCATATGACTATGGATGATATGTTGTGACAAAGTTTATCTTTGTACCAATTTATTTAAATAATCCTCTCCAAAAGTTTGAAGTAAACTTTGTATCTCTTTCTGAAACAATTTCCTTAGGTATTCCATGCAACCTAGAAATTTTCCTCATGTATATTTATGCAATGTTATTTGTTGTATGAGTCATCTTCACTGGAACAAAATCAATAGAATTTGTCAATTTATCCACCACTACCATTACTGAATCATGTTTCCTTGTTTTCCTAGGAAACTTAGTAATAAAATCAACGGTTACCACTTCCCATTTCTTCTCTAGTATTGGTAATGGATGTAGCAAACTTGTTGTGTGTCTATGATCTTCACTCTTTGACATTCCATGCATCTGGAAATCTAATTAGCATCATCCTTCTTCATTCCTGGCCAAAAGTATTGGATACATATTTATGCAATTGTTTTCTAGTAATTTGGATGTTTGTCTTAGGGAACATTATGCATTTCCTTTAACACCAAATTCCTAAGTTATCTTGAATCATAAACATAAGTTTTTTTTATGCATAAGTTCTCCATCTTCTCACATATTATACTCTTTAAATATTTGTTGTATTTTTTCCTGCTGTAAGCTTTCTTTTACATGTAGGTAATTCTAGTCCATAACAACAACATCTAACATTTGCTCTTTAAATTAGTTTGATGCATACTAATGGTTGTAGCATGCATGAGATGTACCCTTCTACTAAGTTCATTAGCAACTTTATTTTATTTTCCTTTGATATGCTTGATTTCAAATTCATACTCATTTAATAAATCCAACCATCTTGTCTTCCCTGGAATTTAAAGTCGGTTTCTCAAACAAATACTTCATACCAATATGGCATATCCTTAATTTGAATGTCTTCCCCATTAAATAATGTCTTTGCATCTTCAAGGCATCAACTATGGCAGAAGCTCAAATCATGAGTGGCATAATTCCTCTCATGTTCTTTAATATTTATATACTCATAAACAATGACATTTCCATTCTGAGTGAGGAATCCACCAAGACCTTCTTTGCATGCATTTGTACATACCACAAAATTCTCATTTGGGTAAGCAATCTTCAAAATAAGTGCACTAGTAAGTAACTCTTTCAATAAAATAAAATGTTATTTACACTTTGTTGTCCATTCAAACTTAACTCCCTTCTTTTTTAAAGAAGTGATGGGATGAGAAATATTAGAGAATATTGTTATAAATCTTTGTAGTATCCAACTAATCCCATAAAATATCTAACTTATTAAACATTCCTTGGTGTTGGCCATCCTAGAATGGATTCAATCTTCTCTGGATCTAATATTATACCTTCCTCCAAAATAATGTTCCCCAAATAATGGATCTTATCTTGGTAGAAAGAGTACTTTCTTATCTTGGAATATCGTTGATGTTCCCTTAGAACTTGTAGTACCAATATCAAGTGATGCTCACGTTCTTCTTCTGACTTAGAATAAATAAGTATGTCATCCAAGAACACAATGAAAAACTTATCCATATAATTTATGAATATTTCATTCATTAATAACATAAATACAACGAGTGCATTGGTCAGTCCAAATGGTACCACTAAAAACTCATAATGCCCATACCTAGTTCTAAAATTTGTCTTACTGAAGTCTTATTCCTTGATTCTCACCTGGTGATATTCTAATCTCAAGTCTATCTTTGAGAATTTTCTCCTCTTAGATGTTCAAAGAGTTCATCAATTATGGGTAGAGGGTATTTATTCTTCATAGTGGCTTTATTCAGTTGTCTAAATTCAATACGCAACCTCAAAGTTCCATATTTCTTTTTCACAAAGAGTATTGGTGTTCCTCTAATCCGGATTATTTTCGGCACAAAATGAGAGCGGAGATATAACATAGAAATATT
>SNQJ01S0041787.1:83907-103419 GCA_010110895.2 Picea sitchensis
AAGCTGCCACCATTCTAGCGAGTCTTTCACTCTGTATTTTTACAGTCTCTGTACATTTATTTCATTAATAGAAATCGTGTATTACTGTATATCTGTGTTTATGGTTGCATCTCTGATATATTTTTGTTATATTACTGGATATACGCGATATCTCTGTGCATTTCTTTATTATATCTCCGCTCTCATTTCGTGCCGAAAATAATCCGGATCAGTTATAGATCCCGAGTCATCCAATAATATCATGTTTAACCTGGACAATTTTAAATCGAGACTCTCTCACCAACTTGCGTTTCAAATTGATGTTGTTGTTCACAATCAACATATTCATCGCACTATATTCGATGAGGGAGAATCAACCTGTGTCATGTCCTTAGCTTTTTGGAAAGGCCTTAAATCCCATGGTCTTAATCAATCTCCTACCATGTTAAAATAATTTGATGGATGAGGTTTTATACCTCATGGATTGTTACAATCATTATTCATTCAACTGTGGGGGATTTTTTTCGTCGATGTGGAAGTGGTCGACGCTCTTTTAGATTATAACGTATTTCTTGGAAGAATTTGGTTTTATGCTATGACTATTTTGGCCTCCTTAGTTCTTCAATGTGTTCAGTTTCCTCATCAAGGAAAAATAGTGACCATCGATCAGTTANATGTGGAAGTGGTCGACGCTCTTTTAGATTATAACGTATTTCTTGGAAGAATTTGGTTTTATGCTATGACTATTTTGGCCTCCTTAGTTCTTCAATGTGTTCAGTTTCCTCATCAAGGAAAAATAGTGACCATCGATCAGTTAGATTACTGCACCACTAATGCTCGCACTCAAATAACCAACAATATTTCATTTTTCGAGGATTCAAAGATTACTTATGAAAGTGTAGGGGTAGGTTTACTAAAAGCTTCTTTTCTCATGGGAACTTTCCCCACACTTGTTCCTCCTACTACGCAATATATTTCCACGGTCAATATGATTTTGACTATGGTACATCAATCCCTTAAATCATCTAATCCATGGATCATACCTAGTCCCTTAGAATTCAATACAATAGGTGACACTATGTCACTTAGTCCTGTTGAGGCCGAATATGTCGCCATTCAATCCGCCTCTCCTTTACATGAAGACCAACATTTGTTGGTGTCTAATTCTTATTCGTTACCATCATGGTTGGATTCCCTATCATCAACCTTTGATTACATCCTACATATTTTTCCATCCAATGAATCTGTTATGGAAATTCTTAGTATCGAAGAGTCACAATGGGATTATAATCAACATCACTCATCCGTTCTTCCCAGTCTGGATGAAATCGAGAAAGATATTTCATCTATATTTATATTTGACATTGTCAATGATCCCAAATATCTGATACTCACTTAGGATACAATCTCTGAGGGAAATTTGGGAGATATATCACAAACCATCAGTGTTGGCATATCCACAAAAGAAGGTGTTGTGGAAAACATACAACCAGGTGTAAACTCTTCAACTAAAGATATGGAAAATTACACCAGCCTATTTAAATAATTTTGTGACATTTTCACCTAAAGCTATGAAGAAATGACAGAGATCGACCCTTTTATCGTTGTGCATGAAATAAAAACTTACCCAAGAGTTAAACCTGTCAAACAAAAATGTTGCCATGTTCATCCCAAGAAAACTACGACAAACAAGGAAAAAGTAGAAAAGTTACTAAAATCTGGTTTTATTTATCATGTACCTCTGATTGAATGGGTTTCCAACATCTTTCTGGTCGCTAAGAAACAAGGGAAAATTCACGTTCTTGTCAACCATAGGGATCTCAATAACGGTGGTCCAAAAGACAATTACCCTACACACTTCATTGACCAAATTATCGATAATTGCACTAGAAGCATCATTTTCTCTTTTATGGATGACTTCTCTAGCTATAACCAGATCGATATTTTTCATGTTGATCAACACAAAACATCCTTCATCTACCCATGGGGGACTTTCACATATATAAATTTACCTTTTAGCCTTAAAAATGTTGGAGACACTTTTCAGCGGGCTATGTCATATGCTTTCCACGATATCAAACATATTGTTGAACCCTATCTCGATGACTTTCTAGCTCATTCAGCTCGTCAACAAGATCATATTATTCATCAAAGAGTGATCGTTCTTAGATGTATACATTACAACATACATTTAAACCCCCACAAATGCATTTTTTATGTTGAATTAGGGAGTCTCCTCAACTTTGTAGTATCCAAATATGGGATTAGAGTGGATCTCTTAAAAGTCAAATCTATCCTCACCTTACCTCCTCCCAACAATCTCACCCAACTTCAAAGTTTGCAAGCGAAGGACAAATTTATACATCGTTTTATATACAATTACGTCAAAATCAAAAAAGGATTCATGAGATTACTGCAAAAGGATGCCCCTTTTATATTGGATGTAATTGCTCAATGCTCATTTGATGAAAATCCCACCCACAGCAATCTCACTCATCAGATCTCAAAAATGCTTTAACAAATACCCCGTTGTTACATCTACCCAACTATGGGAGAGATTACATCCTTTATTTGTTTACCTCTTCTTCCACCATCACCATGGTGTTAGTACAAGAGGATGAAGACGACGCAGAACATGTGATTTATTATTTAAGTAAGAGTATTTCAGGCCCTGAATTCCATTACTCACATGTTGGAAAGGTGGCTTTGGCAGCGGTCGTTGTTGTCCAAATATTCAAACACTACATATTACTTCGCACTACCACGATCATTGTTGACTCGAACCCCATGTACCACATATTGACTCGTCAAGTACTTGGGGAAAAATATTCAAAATGGATCGTCATTTTTCAATAATTCGATCTCGATTTCACCAAATGCAAAGCAAAGAAATCATTGGTTTTTTTCGATTTAATTTGTGATCTTCCCCATACTTGTGAGGAAATTGAGCCCGGTGATTCCTTCTATATGAGTCATTGTTCCTCATTAGTAAATCTAACCCGTGGTATGGAGAGATTCTTTTATATATCCATACCCAACACTTCCAGTCAGGTATTCAGTGTGACGAACGACATCATATTAGACACCATTCAAGGTACTACATTATTTTTGGTGACACTTTGTATCGTCGTGGTATTGAAACTATCCTCTGACGTTGTTTGACCCATGAAGAGGTTGAGCATGTTTTAAATGACTATCACCTTGGAGGTTTTGGAGGTCATCTCTCAGGGATGGCTTGCACAAAAAACATTACGTGTCGGTTATTTTTGGCCCTCTATATTCAAAGACTCCATTGAAGCCGTTAAAAAATGTCCACCCTGTGAAATCTTTCAGAATAAAGCACGTACCCACCTAGCTCCACTCCATCCAATTGTCTCCAATTTGTGACATTTTCTGGTATGGAGGGCCTACAATGCATTTCAATAAAAAAACCATCATGAGGGGGCATGAACCTAGATGTCACATTGGCCAATATATCTACATCTATATTTTTATCACGAGGTATAGAATTAATATTAAATGCATCAAACGGGTAAAGAAAATTCCATACCTGTTGTTGATAAACCTTTATATGTGAAGTGTTATAGAAATATTCCCTTGCAGACAGGTGAACATTCCCTTGGATCACTGACCCCTATACCAAGACATAAAGTTTCATTTGTACACTACCATTCCTATAAATTCATATTTTTCATCAACAAAGAGAGAAGGAGGGGAAGTGTGATGTACCTCATTTATGAAGTTTTTCCTAGCCACTCCAATCCATGAGCTCGATCCGACTACCTGCAATGGACAACAAAAGACAAACATCTATCTCCTACTCTAATGGATTAGACAAAATCAATTCATCTATGTAGATTAAGAGAACCATAGACAAACACATATAAATATACACTTGAAGGAAATTGACCACGTATATTAATGATAAATTAGAAAGGAAAACTTACAATCTTCAGATAGTGTTGCAATAGCCTCTCGAAGTCCTCCTCGTCCAACCCTTGCTCAAAATATCCACAATCAAAATAACAATGCTTTGCTGATTTTTGCTCCCTTTTCACCATGGAAATGGCTCCATTTATGGGCTTTGAGAGGCTCAATAAATTTGAGTATTTTTGGAATTGGTTGAGGATATGGTTCCATTAGTTGTGATTCTTTCCTTAGATGCATCCATGGAGTCATATTTGAGCCAAACTAACCCAACCTATCCATAACTGTCTCTTATAATAAAGTGGGATTTCCTCCAAGATTCCCTCAACCAACATAGACATCCCTTGAAGTGGAAAACACAGCACTACAACGCTCCCTTAACATGGATAAGGAAGTTCTAGCGCTCCTTATATATGAGAAAGGGAGATCTAGTCTTCCAAAATGTCAAAATGATGAGTAATTCCCTAGGTAAAAAACTTTTTCCAACTGTCAGATGATGGGGATTCTTCTTATAACATGTTTTTATGGGTTGTAGCAAGTTCTTCCTTGGTGTCGTATCAAGATGCGACACTTAGGAAAAGTGAATGTGATACTTGTGACACTTACGATACTTATGACACTTGTGACACTTGCAAAACTTATGATGAAATGTCGAGGTGAGGAATTTTGATGTGTAACAGATTCCCCCCAATGTGTGAAGCCAAAAGAGGAATGCTAATGGCTGAAACACTTTGTATATTCTTAGAAGAAAGGGTAAGGATTTGGAGAACCTGGTAGAAGCTACAAATATCCATCAAACAACATTAGAATATATTCCATCCTTCAGGCATGCATACCTATGCTTGGAATACAAGTGGCTGAAAACAAGGCCACCAACAAATACACTTGGATCCATGATGATATTGACTAAGGACATGACCACCAAATATATAATGTGGATCCATTCCTCTATGACCTGACTTGATCGTAGCAATGAAAGAATACACAGTGGAGCTACAATGTGATAAGAACATAGCCACATACCAATACAAAGAATATCTATGTTACATCGTATATATCAGTCAAATGATCTCCATCGCAACCTGGGTAAAGTGTATATGAAGATGAATACTCAACCCAGGGTATTTGTCTCGATCTTATATCAATTTTCTCACTAGTTTGTACACTTTCCAAGATGTGGTGATCGATGTTGAAACACATGAGCAAGAGTTACAAACCTATCGGGAATAAGAAAACAAGGTAAAGACTAATTGTGTCCCGAAGAGTGTTTAAAATCTTGAGAAATTATTTATTTGTAATCCAAGTTCAGGAGGTTAGCCAACCCAAATACCAACAGTTCAACTATCATGCATTTCTTGGTCAATATTGGAACATCTAAACAACCTAAATATGTAAATTTGGGCACCTATTGTTCCGCACATTCACATAATTGTTTAAGAAGTATTGAGATGTTTTCACATGGACTTATGATTACCTGAAAACATATGATACCCAAATAATACAACATGCGATCCCAATCAAAGTAGGTTTCAAGACATTATAGTAGAAGCTCAGAAAGATACTTCTGACTATCAAGCCTCTTATACAGAAAGAATTAAAGRAATTTTTGGATGCTCGAATAATTTTTAAGGTTCAATATTTGACTTGGGTTTCTAACATGGTTCCCATAAGGAAGAAGTCAAGAGAAACAAAATTTGCATAGATTTCTAGAATCTAGCTCGTACTTTCGACAAAGACAACTACCRCGTTCCCCCAATGAAGAAAATCCTACAACTTGTCTTTGGATATGATTTGTTTTCTCTATTATATGGGTTTTCATGATACAACTAGGTTCTCGTAGCATAACCTAACCGATTAAATACCATGTTCCAGAACAAGTGGGGAACATATTCTTACTGAAAAATGCCCTTCAATTTGATGAACGCGGGAGCTACTTTTCAAAGAGAAATGGATATCACTTTTAAAGGTATGATTGGTCAAAGTGTGGTGGAATAACTTGATGATGTGATTGTTTATTCAAATAAGAGGAAAGACCATCCAAAGCAACTGGAATATATATTTGAACAATGTAGAAAATATGGGATTTCTTTGAATCCCAAGAAAATTGTATTTTTTTTGTTTCAGAAGGAATTTTACTAGGACATGTGATCTCCAAAGATGGAATTTAAGTGGACACAGAAAGGACAAAATCCATTCTACAAATTCCTCCACCTCACAGAAATAAATCAATGCAGTCATTCTTTTGCAGAATTAATTTTGTGAGAAGATTTGTTCCATATTTTGTTGATATTGTGAAGCCACTTCAAAGAATGATAAAAAAAGATGTCCATTTTAAATGGACACTAGTAGAGAAAGAATAATTCGAGAATATCAAAGTTGCTATAGTCGCTGCCCCATCTCTGTGAAATCAATATTTTACCAAGGATGTTTTTCTATATACGTTTGNTCAAAGAATGATAAAAAAAGATGTCCATTTTAAATGGACACTAGTAGAGAAAGAATAATTCGAGAATATCAAAGTTGCTATAGTCGCTGCCCCATCTCTGTGAAATCAATATTTTACCAAGGATGTTTTTCTATATACGTTTGTGCCTGATCACTCCCTGGTAGAAGTGCTCACACAGAAAGATGAGAAAGGAAACAAATATCTTGTTGCATTCATGAGAACTGGATTACAAGGTGTTGAGCTAAAATACCCCCCAATGGATAAGCAATATTTTTTTGTCCATAAATCTATTAAACAATTCAGACCTTATATTCTAAAAAATCATACGAAAGTCATCATCCCTCACTCAAAGGGTTGGGTCTCTTTTTTTTCAAAGAAAAATGGGAGAGAGACGATGAAATTGGATGACGAACTTACAATAATATGACCTTGATTCCAAACCAACCAATATTGTGAAAGGTCAAGGCCTATGCAAACTAGTTACAAAAGACGAAAGTGATGAAGATCAAGAAGAAGATGGGTGGCAAGATGAACCAACAATGTATACGCAACAAGTTCCATACATCTTAGCCATTGAAGGATCATATCATAACGATCTCAAATATTACCTGCAACATGGCACATCCCCAGATCACCTAAATTCTAAGAAGAAGAGGGCACTCTGATTGAAATCATTACAATATAAACTACTACATGGAATCTTGTTTACAAAAAAATATGATGGAGTGTTACTCTTGTGCCTCAAAAAGAAATATGTTGATAAGGTTCTGAAAAATATGCATGATAGACCAGTCGGTGGCCATTTTTCAGAAGACATGACCACTCACAAAGTGTTGAGAGTTGGATACTATTTTCTCGCACTTTTTAAAGATGCCCTTGCATACTCAAGAATTTGTGAGGCATGCCAGAAAGATACAGGCTGGGAACACAAAGTTGTTATTCCACTCTAACCTGTTGATATCGAAGAACCCTTTTAACAATGGGGTATAGACATCATTGGTTGGATTAACCCCCATTCCTACAAAAAACATAGGTACATTCTAAACCCTACCTATTATTTTACACATTGGATTGAAGAAGTACCATTGGTCAAAGTAAATGAAGATGTAGTGATTGATTTTATTGAACAAAACATCATCATAAGGTTCACAAATCCTAACTCTCTAGTGTTTGATAATACAGATTATTTTTCATCTTTAAAAGTATCTGAGTTCTCATTAGAGAAAGGGATTATTTTGAAGTACTCTGCCAACTATTATCCTCGGGGTAATGGCTTGGAGGAATCCACAAAAAAAAACATAATCTGCATCCTCAAACGAATTGTGGTCAATCACCAGAGAAATTGGCACAATTCTTTATCGAACACCCTCTCGGTCAATTGTGTCACTCCTAAGCATGCCATAGGTAATTATCCATATTTACTTGTTTATGGGAAAGAATTCATCTTACCCTTGAATATCTACCTTCCTTCCCTACAACTCACTCAATAGTCTCGATGAAGAGAGTGCCCCATTATTCAACGATGCATCAATACTTTGTGAAGTTTAGAAGAGAGTCATGCTAAATCCAAAATCAAGTTTGAAACTCACCAACATATATTAAAACGTTGGTTTGATAAGAAATTTGTTGGTGAGAAATAATTCCAAGTTGGGGATTTAGTCCTCAAATGGGACAAGTCACGCGAAGATAAAGGGAAACACTCAAATTTCGAGAAACTTCAGCTTGATACTTATGTTATCAAAGAAAATATTGTCCAAGGTACCTTTCGGCTACAAAACCTTCAAGGGAAGCTGACCCTCTCCCCATAAATGGAAAAATTCTCAATCACTACATCAGTTATCCTTCAAGGTTGTTGTTCCCTTGTACATAAATAAATATTTAACACTTACCTTTATTTCTCCATTTATTTTTTGTTTCTTTTGATTGTTTTATGTATGCTACTGAATATGTCTTGTTTTTTAGATTTTGATATTTTTGTTCCTTCTTGAAAACTACCACCCTGGATTTTGGAGTTTCCAGTACCTTAGTCCTGGTCATACATTTAAGTTGTAGCACATATGGTGTCAATATCCTGACAATTCTTTGACATGGTGTTTAATCCACATATCACCCCAAACATGTAAGCCTTGTTGTGAATCTCCTCAAGTCCTATTTAGTGGAGGAACATAGTTTATCAATACAAGAAAATAGTGCAATGAAGCAGAGAACCAAGGACCTATACTTAAGAACATATTTTCACATTAGGTGAACTAAAAGAAAATGTTTTGGAAATTATGTTCCCAATATTCCAAAAATTGTAACTCAGGAAGTTCGTTTATCTATAATCAAGTTAGAAAATCTCACTATCACAGGTGTCATCCCTAGTGCCTTTAAAGGATAATTGGAATGCCCCCATCCACCTCTCTCTAAATAAAAGGGAATCAAATTTTATAAAAGGTAAATGCTTGGGGAAAGGATTTCAATATCATATGGGACATGCAAGTATCTGTGTCGGGGCTATGGACGCTCCCTGGTAGAAGATCAAGGCTTGTGACACTGGGGTTACTTCGTCAGAGCTATGGATGCTCACTGGAAGCGAAGAAACACCAGAAAAATGAAATATAACTTGTATTCTCAGCATTCCTGATGTTTTGTTTCTTTCATACTCCCTACACCTTTTCCTTTAGTCATTTATCATACGAATAAGAAATAATTTGAAATCAACATGGTCAAAGGAAAGGTCTCGCCTCTCTTTGTATCTTCTAAGTTATCTTATAATCCAAGCTATGGCACATATTGTTTCTCTCTTAATATGTTGCATGATGAATTCTCCCTTCCCCAGAATATATGTGGATATCATTTTACAGAGATTCAAGGATTTGCCCAATGTGTCGCCATTTGTTGTGATAGGCACTACAACCCTCCATTTTCCTTCTTTCCATTGCAATTCCCCTTTCGAGAAAATGGATCCCCTTCTTTTCTATGTTTTAAAAGTGCCTTCCATCAGCCTCTCTCTTTACCTAAATCCTTTTTTGGAAGTCCTACTTACTTAAGAAAACACTATCAAAAGGAGGTACTTGAAAAAAATCATTTTTTAAGCAAGTCTAGGAAAATTGACACAGTTCCCTCAAATTCCTATGAGGTACATCAGAGGATTTCACTTTAACTCTTTGGATTTACATCGATGGAGTTCCTCTCTTTCCCTATGATAACCTTTCATATCACGTGAGTTACCATTAACCTATCCGGTGGAATCAAATGAGTTGGTTCTAGCTCCTCTGATGCCCATCGGAGGAGTTTCCTTCAAGTTTGTCGATGAGATCAAAGAAATTTCCCCCAATTCCTCTAACTGTAAATATCCTACCAACTTAGCATTAAATGTGAAACTCGTCGATCTTTATATTTACCAAACTCTTTACCTAAATCCTTTTTTTGGAAGTCCTACTTACTTAAGAAAACACTATCAAAAGGGAGGTACTTGAAAAACTACTTTAAGCAAGTCTAGGAAAATTGACACAGTTCCCTCAAATTCCTATGAGGTACATCAGAGGATTTCACTTTAACTCTTTGGATTTACATCGATGGAGTTCCTCTCTTTCCCTATGATAACCTTTCATATCACGTGAGTTACCATTAACCTATCCGGTGGAATCAAATGAGTTGGTTCTAGCTCCTCTGATGCCCATCGGAGGAGTTTCCTTCAAGTTTGTCGATGAGATCAAAGAAATTTCCCCCAATTCCTCTAACTGTAAATATCCTACCAACTTAGCATTAAATGTGAAACTCGTCGATCTTTATATTTACCAAAAAACCCAATATTTTCATTATCCCTATAAGGAGTCGAAGTGAAGATATATCTCTCCAGACCAAGAACACCTCGAGTCATTCCATCCGCACTCACAGCCTATCTAGATCCTCCACATGAAATTAAGGTTTCCAGGAATGTTTTGATAAAGCCATTCTTGTTTAAGGTTAGGTTCCCCCCTTGTTTTATTTGTTTTATCATACCTCCTTTCATATTTCCCCCCCTCATCCCATAATCCTCTACAAACCAAGTCATTTATCTGTTATTACAACCTCGATATTCACTTTGTCTAGGGTTTTGTGCCCCCTCCGATTCTATACGGCACCAAGGCCATTCGAGTACCTCACTTTTGATCGACCCTAGTGTCTTACAAGTGCATATCGAGACCCTGATCTAAGTTTCTCCTACAAGCAAAATTCCCCACACGAGGACATGTTCTTGGTAACTCCTTCGTTCATATCAAAGGAGTTATTTTTAACTCCTCAGATATGATCAGATGAGTTCTAAGAAAAGTTCTTGACCGTTCATCTCTTAATTGGGACACTTAGTAGCAACTCCTCTGATCATATTGGAGGAATTCTCGTTAACTCCTTTTATATGATCGAAGGAGTTCTAGGTAACTTCATCGATTGCCCATATTTCGGAAGATCAAAACTAAACTCCTCTGATGTGTTATCAGAGTAGTTGGAGTTAACTCCTTTGATTCACATCGAAGGATTTGTCATCAACTATGTTGATCGAAGCTAATTCAAACAATTCTTAACCTCACTCAGAAGCCTTAGCATGAAATTCCCCAAAACAAAATTGGAAACCTTGACACTAACTTGTTTGATACCCATCGGACAACTTGTTATCAACTCCTCTAATTTGCTTCAAAGGATTTAATCTTTAAACCTTTGATTTGGCCTTATAAGCACATTTTTCACCCATTCTTCCTCAAATTTTCACCAAATTTCTCCAACAGGCCTGCCATCACTTTATCATCCTCACATGATGACTCTTTACCCAAAGAAATCCCCAATAAGGTTTTTGGTAGTTCAAATTATTAATTCAATTTCATGTTATGTGTAAATTCAATATCCACACTGAGGTCATTTTTCTTGCAGGTTCAAGTATGTCGCCTCCAAAGAAGATAGCAAGTAAGGTACTTGGGACTGAAGCCTTTGGTAGTGGCCAACAAGAAGAAGGTGAGCGAGAAGCAATCAGAGCTACATACAATGATACATCAAAACTTCTGGAAAAGGATAGAAAGACACTGAATTGGGGAGATGTATACCATATGTTCAAGAAATATAACTTCTTCATTGAATCTGTAGAACCAGATGAACTCCAAGTGTTAAAAAACATTAGGAAGTCAGGAATTTTCAGAGTAGCATCACATCCAGTAGTTTTCCCATGTGCAGATTCTATCACATGGATTTTGAATAACATCAATGTAAAATGCATATATGTATGCAATGTTAGGAAGTACCCCATAGCTTCAGTCAACCCTAAATATTTTTCCAAGTGTTATAAATTGAAAATGGAAGTAAGAAGTTGGATAATAAGCTTCTTAGTGAGTTTGAATACACATCAAAGGACATGTTTCCCAAATGGTACAGGGCTGATAGACAATTAAAATGTAGGCCCAAATGTGGATACCCCACAAGCTCCATGATAAGGCCTTACAAGTACCTAGTATCCATGTTGTGTCGACTATATGGGGAACCTAACGCATCATGATTTTCTTTATTGTATATGCCCCTGATATACTATTGCGCAAATGAAGGGATATCATTCAATTGGGATGACATCCTATCTAAAAATATCACGGTGTTATCTCTACGGTAAAAGGGGGCCATCCCAGAACATTTCCAATATTTCACATGTCTTCGTACCTCTTGGATATCATGTGTACAACTCTTAAGTACACTAGAATGGGGTGGATTGGTAGCCATCCAAACCGATAATTCATGTGTATTGAAAAGTGCTCTGGGAGCACAAATATCGCATACAATACTAGAAGATATGTGATCATTTTCTAGCCTCTTTATATGAATGTATATTCTGCACCACTTCTCCTTGCATGATCGATAAGCTATAGCAGTCATAAAGAGAATTGGAAATTGGTATCTCATGGAGCATAGCACATGTATAAGAGTGTATGGTGCAACGAAACCACCTCATTTGCTTCCTCGATTCATGTCTGACAATATTATATTCAAGAGGTCACATACCAGACCATCATACATGGGGTTGGGGGGATGTTATATTGAATGAAAAAGGAAATTTGGTCGCCCCTACCACTGTATGTTGGTAATTACTTATTTGAAAACACCAAGCAAGCTCAACTAGAGGTAAATACCTTGTTATCTTATCACTTAGGAGAAGAGTGGATAGAATACATGACCCCAATAATATTGTGAGAGGCCACATCAATAAGATTGGTCTACCCTAGGAATATACCACATACATCTGGGAGGAAGAAGTGATGCACTAGAATTCCCGTGCTTATGATGAATGTATCTTCAAAAAGTGTGGTCAACCAAGAAGGAGGATTGCAAATGAATAAAATGGTAGAGAAGAATCCAAGAAGAAGGAAGAGGAAGAGGAAGTTGATAAACCACCCCACACTTCCACCTCAATACACTCAGGGTCAGCGGAAGAGGTAGAGGAAGTATCCATTGATAAGAAGAGGAGGGATAAGGAGAAATTCCTAAAAATGAAAAATGACATAGAAAAAGAGAAGTGGAAGATCGATGCAAACAAGGCCAAATCCAAAGTCGAGGTAGAGGCTAAAGCTACAAAAGAACGAGAGATAAAACAAAAGGAGCAAGCAGCCAGGGAAGCAGCATAACAAGAATAAAAGGCATCCAAAGAGGTAGACGAAAAAGTGGTTGAAGCATAAAGGAAGCAAAATAACGTGAAAGACAAAAGAGGGGAACCCACCCAATGGAAATAGACATCTCGAAGACACCATCCGCAGGAGAGGACACAAATATAATAGGAATTGATTTAGGGATGGGACTATGGACACCATTCCAATCAAGTGAAGTGCTTGACTTGAGAAGCTTCACCTATGACAGTAAAACTAGTAGGATCGTGCAGGAGCAAGTGAAGAAAGTGTTAGCAACAGAAGGGATCCCTATATCAATTGTCACACACATCCCTGTGACTAGAGATGTGAGGGAAAAACCCATAGAAAAAGATACATATGGCTCTGCATTCATAAATGCTAACGTGGATAGCATTCAAAAAAATTTCCAATAGAACGAGGAGAAACAAACAAGGATCGAAGAGATGGAGGAAAGTGTTGAATTTTACTTATATAGCTAGTAGTTACAGTTCTTATTTATTATTATAATCATTTGGTTCAATAGCTTCATAAATAATATCATTGAAAGAGAGGAAATCACAGAAACAATAGAGACACACAGATTATCCTAGGAAACCCTCATGGGGAAGAAAACCTAGCAAACACTTACTCAATATAGATAGACCAAAAACCAAACAGAAGATCATTCTCTACTCCTTCACTAGGAAGAGTAACGCACTACTTAACCAAGAGATACCAAGACATAGACCAAGAACCCTCCTTGACGTCACACTTATTTGTAGTATCAATTCCTCTAAGACTTACACACTTCTTCATAGTTGCAGAGCTAGTGTGATGTGTGCGTCCAAATGAGGTGCTAGCCTCTCTTATAAATAGTGGTCTAGCTAGCCTATAATTAGGTCTGGGCTAACCTATCACTTTACCCTCTTAATTTACATTTATCTACCAAGGCACAATAGGGCCAAATTTTACTAAGGCACAATGGGACCTAATTAAATATAATATAATAATATTATTCAACTCTCTCTTAGGTAGAATATTCTTCAAAGTTACAATATTTCAACACTCCCCCTTAACAAGAAGGGTATTCTACAAACAACATTAATAAAAATTGATTGGACTCAATACATCATCAAGAGGAGGGGACATCGTCATCAACATCGGGAACATTGTCAGTCATATCTATAAATCATCGAAAGTTTTTCTCATCATCAATATCATCATCATTTGCAGCATGGAGCTGGAATAACATCATCATCAACAATAACAGCATGAAGTTGAAGTAACATCATCATCATTAGTAGCACGAAGTTGGAACATCAAAATCAATGGCAACAACAACATGGAACTGGAGTATCAACATCATCAACAACATGAAGCTGTAACATCAACATCAATGTATGTGGCAACAGAATGAGGCAGGTGCATCAACAACAACATTTGTGGTACTCTGATAGACCATCCTTACCATACCTTTGACATATTCCCAAGAATCATAAGATTCCCTAGGATATAGAATCATAATTGAGCTACCACTACTGACCAAAGTTGGCATATACATGCACAGGTACTCTGACAGACCGTCCTTATCAGACCTTCGGGATCTGTCTAGGGATGATCAGTACCCTAGGATATAAAATCCTAATTGAGCTACATGTTGTTGGTAAGGATACCATAGTATCATTAGCATCACTCACCCTTTCAAGGGAGGTCCTTTCATACTACACTAAGATTTTCTTGGAAGTACTCAAACTCCATACGAGACATAGGCTTAGTCAACACATCTTCTACTTGATCATTTGTGCCAACATATAGGAGCTTCACAACTCCCTTCTGTACCAAGTCACGAATGTAGTGGTATTATATATCAATGTGATATGTCTTATTGTGGAACATTGGGTTCTCTATCATCTTTATGCAACTCTGGTTATCACAAAACATCATGGTAGAATCCATTTCTAGGTCAAATAGACCTATCAACAACTTTTGAAGCCATATGGATTCACAACTGGCGGAGAATGCTACAATGTACTATTCTTCTATCGTACTAAGAGAAATAATGGATTGCTTCCTACTTTTCCATGAAGTCATGGCTGACCCCAAACTGAAACAACATCCTCAAGTTCTTTTTTCTGTCTGAAGCACTTACATCCCACATCCCAATCTGAATCAGTGTAACCATACAATCTAAAGTCATAATCTTCGGTTAAATAGAGGCCTTATCCCAACGTACCCTTAAGTCATCTCATCACATGCTATGAATCTACAAGGTGAACATGTATGGGACCCACCAGATACTAACTCAAGGTGTTCACATCAAATCATATATTTGGTCTGGTATTTGTCGAACCAATCATCTATTTGTATAGATTAACATCAACTATTTCTGACGAAGTATCAGCCAATAACTTCATATTTGTATCCATAGGTGTGGACATGGTTCTATAGTCCATCATGTCGAATATCTTTAGAATTTTCACAGCATACTTTCCTTGACTATAAAATATCTTATGGGCTTTGTCATACTTCAAGACCTAAGAAATAATGGATCGGGCCTAGATCCTTCATTTCAAATTCAGCGGCAAACTTCTTATTACAATATGTGATGAATTTTTCTTCACCTATACATATAGCAGCAATATAATTGGTCCATCATCCATAATCTTGAAGTAAAGTTAGGGATCAACTTTACTCTTGGTAAATCCCAAGCTTATCAGAAAACTAGCAATCCTTCCATACCAAGCTCTTGGGGCTTGCTTCAACTTACAGACATGAGTCTTCCTATACTGTACTTCGAAACCAAATTTTCACAACACATTGTACCAACCTTGTACACTTGCTCACCTACAACTCAATATGCATAATAATGTGTTGGTTCTATGTGCTTTCTAAAAATCATTATTTGTCTCACTTCATGAGAGTATGTCCTCTACTTTTTTTGCAATTGTTCCTTCTGGAACTGGGACTCTGCACCTGCAGCTGTTATTTCTGAAGCTAAGAATGACTTCTCTATTCTCACTATAGTTGTTGAACTCTAAGAATAGCTCCTCTATTCTATCATGGCAACATCTTCATCTGAAACTGAATGTATATTTTCTTCTTTCATGCAGGCAACTCAATCTCAAATACAGGGACTGCTCCCTCTGAATCTCATATTGTATCGGAATCATGGTTGTTCTAGTTGTCTTCATGAACACTGGAAATATTTCTTCAATTAATGGATAAAGTGTCTCGTCATAATCTTCTCCCTCTTGCTCGAAGAATCCTCTAGACACAAATCAGGCTTTGTACATATTTATATTATTATCTGTAACATTCTTGTTCTTTTAGATAAATCTTGGAAGTCACTACTGACTTTCCTTCTAGTCTCAAGAAAAAATCCATACCCCATTCCTTCTGAATGGCTTCCTCCTATGACACTAAAACAAGGTGTTGAGGGGTCCAAGATCCCTTTAACTCAACAGTATGAACCAAACCCACCTTAGAGGCCCAATTAGAATCTGCAGCATTTGATGGGTGGAATGGTTCTCCAGATCTTTCGATCTAGCAAATTTATCGATGGGCTTTACTTAGTGATTGAAAGGATATATTTATGTGACAGTTCCTCCCTTGGATTAAACGTTCTTTTTTTTTCTTTTTTTTTATTAGATGAGTCTAATAAAGTAAGGTGTGATGGTATAAAACAACTGATAGAAGGGATTCTTAACTACTAAAGAAGGTTGAGCCTGGGATAACCCTCGTTCTCTAGCATGTAGATAATGGTATTCACACCCATTACAAATTTAGTAATAATACATTAACTTGTTGGTATTTCAACAGTGACTGAAATACAATTATTGAAAGAAAATACACATGCAATAAGATGAGTGCAAGAAAAACAGTTTCCTTAGCTCTACCATCAATCACACATTAACACAATGATTTGTTTTTCATCATTAAGAACAAAAGAATTGTTAAAGTATTGAAAACGATAGCTTATCATTAGATTCAGAAACTCTTACTCATGACAGCATCCACTACTGAAATAAAGTTGGAAGTAATTCCTCCTCAATCCAATCACATAACGCCTTTGATGAAAAACAAGATTTTTGTCTCTGGTTCTAAAAAGAACTTCTTAATTAAATTTGCTAAGAAAAAATTCTTTACAATTATCAAAAGAGGGTATTTTCCCTGAAACCAGTGACCCCTTCTAAAAGGTCAATGCTCCTATTTATAATGAATCACTAACTAAAATAGATTCTACAATTTTGTGTTAAGTAAAACAAAATATTTCCATGTGGTGCTTGATCACTTTGCTCCCTAGAAATCATCTTGTGGTTCTACTAGAGTGGATGAATCTTCTCGTATTCTGACCACTTGACGAAAAGATACCCTCATGTGTTAGAATATGGGAATCTATGATGGTCCATCGGAGATGAAAGGGTTTCCTTCACTTCTATTGCTTGTTTTATATACTTGATGACTTTGGCACTTAAACTCTGCAGAACTGCACGATCCTTGATCGGATGTTCCATAAACTTTTTTATTTGACCCGGTGTCATGCTTGCCACTTGYGTGATCTTTGCTACCCATGTTGAGTCTTGTTCTGCAAGTCGTTTGACTATGYCATGTAAGTCAAAAAATTCTTCGGGTGAGCCAAACTCTRGGAGGYCAATGTCTTTCATCTCTTGATTGATCTTTTCCCAGCCTCTTTMGCASTCGGCCCACCTATTCTATATCTCTTTTTGAGGTTCTTGGGACACCATTACCCAGTATTTGGTTTTTTTCCTGATCTGGGAGATGTTTCTATCCCTCAACACTCGAATTCCATGCTCCTCTRCTTCTCGACCCTTCTGCACTATGCTTATGTAATCAATTTGTTCTACATCTTGGTATGCATTTTCATACCATCTCTCCACATCCTTACAGGTTTCTAGTGCCATAAGGGTATCTTCTTGATAATCGGCTACACATGCAATGAAGAGATGTCTTTCACTTGTGAAATTTGCATATGCATCTTGAAACTCACTCTTCAAAAMAATTGTGGCCTGTGTTGAGTCTCGGTAATATTTTTCCACRTGGCGCAGATTTTCTAGCTCCTTCTATGCGACGGCCAGTTCCTTTTCATCTCTCTTTTCTCGATCCAGTGTGGCATCAGTGATAGATATCCCTGCGTCGATGAGCTCAGATGTCTTTGTGTTTACTATTTTGATCAGCTTCTCCTTCATGGTGATGAGAATCGAGCTATCCAGCGTGAGCCTTCTTTTGGTGGTCCTCCTCATAATGGATTTCCTCTTTAGGTCGTAAGAAATCTTCTGTATATCGGCGACCTCATCAATGGACTCAGGGATTTGTTTTTATCCCCAGGTTAGAGTGTTACCCAAGCTTCTTGTTGTATGTATTTTCTCTAGGACCGACTCTTGTACTTCTTTGAGAGGGGAAAATTCCATAACCTCCAATCGCTCGACCTTTGTCTGGTGTTCATCGCCTGGGGAGGTATCGGCAAAAATTAAAGGGGCAGTGACAAACTCAATACTTACTTAGTGATCAGTTGTTGAGGTGTTGATCTCTGGTTGTTTCAATTCCTCTTTTTGTCCACCCGAACCTAGCTCATCCCTGGAGCTGTCTTTTGAGGTCCCTGATAGGTTGAGAAGTTTAGTGACTAAGATACTTTCGGCCTCATGGTCTCCCTACAAAGGGTTTGGAATTGATGCATCGAGACTTGGAGTAGATGTTCCCCCTAGTTCTTTCTCCTCTGTAATTGGTATCGTAGTTATGAGCAAGACCTTTGAGTAATCTTCAATTCTTGGAGTAATATGAACCTTTAGATAATATTACTCAATGTATTCTCTAAAACTCCTCGAATTTTCTCTCCTTGAATCCTCCCCAAAAAGAGGTTATAGAAAGAATGGTAGACTTTATTCAATTATGGTCTATTCAGGAGAGTGAACTTGCACATAATGCCCCACACTCAATAATTAACATAAAATTATGAAACTCACACACAAGAAACTAAAGTCCGTACTTTTTCCAATGAAATTTTTCCCACTTCATTTGGATTCTTGATGAATAATTTATGATTGTTTTACCCGAAACACCTGTTTATTGACTAGCTTCAGGACTGGTCACAAACCCTATCTTCCACAGAGTCTATCTCCATAATTATAGCGAATCAAGAGATGAAATTTTTACCAGAGGCACCTTGATATGTCTTCTCAATACCATATTGATTTCACCATCTGAATCATTCTATAAAAAAAAGTTATAGCAAAAATGGTAAGATGACCTGAAAATAACATACCTTAGAACACATCACCAAAAGACTTCATCCTCCCTTGAAATCCATCCTTCTTTACTTCTTATTTCCTATGAAATTCGACTTGTATCAAATGAATGTATATTGATGTTTATTTATACCATTTATGTCACTTCCTTTTAGCATTAGGGCCGACCTGAAACTTTCTTATTTTGTAATTATTTTCTTTAATTATCTTCAGGGCCTACATGTACTTCCTTCTTCAATTCACTTTGTCATCTTCAAAAATTCATTTCTCCTCAACCATGAGGATCCACGTGACGTGC